>JANAVB010037416.1:963588-1136975 GCA_029216955.1 Iris pallida | reverse complement strand
ACTAACAACAATTGAAAGCTTTACAAATCAAGTAATCAATTATGCAGTATTCGTAAACAAAATTGATTTTTCTTGAGGATCACTGCTCCACTGTTTGACTACCTACCATGGAGCAAGATCAATCCAAAATTCTGTAGAGTAGAAAGCGAGGAGCAGTTCTCCTTCAACGACGAACATGTGTAAGTACCCAACCCGAACCAGGTGACGCTTCCATCCTCCAAATCAATCACACCCATATCACTTTCCATTTCCAAGCAAGAACAATAGTCATCATCAGAATCATCCAAGAAATAGATAGAATTCCTTTTGCATGATCCATCAGCAGCAGCAACGGACACGGAGGAGCTCGATCCAAGAAATAATGCTTGATCACCCAAGCTTACCACAGTGCTCCAAGTCTTTGTGTCGAAATCGATCTTATATGAATCACAAACTTTATAGTCGAATTATGCTCATGCCGATGCTCGTCGATGTTGATGTTCCGTTTGATGAGCCTTGCAACCCTCAACAGCTCCTCGGATGATTCCACCAGATAATATTGATAGGAGTAGCGATCGCCGTCAAAGTCATCGTCTTCGGCGTCGTTGTCGTCCGTCGGTACCAATCACAAGCCGCAGCAACTGCCATCTTTGGATTTGGGCCAACATCTAACATCACAACCCCTCCTCCCCATGTTACGGAGTAGAATTGCCCTCGGTAACAAATTACGTCCATGAAACAGAATTGGCCATGGAAACCAATACCAAAACCAGTGGCTTCCTCGAAGGTGGTCCAACTCATGTCATCATCTATGATCCTGCAGAAGCTCAATACTTGTGAGCATTTACGAATGGCCATGACCGTGCAACAGTCTTGGTCTTGCAGCTGCTGGAAGGACGAAGAAGGATTCGAGGACAAGACAACCTTGCCTATGCAATAGACTCGTATTCACAATCGAAATTACAAGGAGGCAGAGGAGTGGGATTTCCTCCCTCGTTATAGGATTCCACAAGCGAACATCTCTGCGGTCGCTAACTAACAACCATCCCATATATGACCCGCATATCACCTTCTGTCGATGGTGACATCGGTAGTACTCTCCTTGTTGTGTCTGATCTGACATGTATTGCGAGTCCGGTAGGAGGATCTGATGGACCCAGTTGACGGGTACCGTGCATCATCTTCTGTGTAAGGAAGCAATAGTAGAGGAGCAGTAGGGCAGGAGATGCCGAGCCTCCATTAGTACCGACCGCCACCAAGTACACACACAACCGAAACGGATGCGGTCACGGACGGACGGAAGCCGTTGCAGTATCGAAACTAAGAGCTCGGGCAAGAGTCGACCACCACTGATATCGATCGCCATCCGCAGCACGCAACCGTCATCGTTTCGCTGCAGGCACGTCTGTTGAAGAACACAAAGATGATGCGTCTCGCTCTACTTCAGACATATGCCTTCTTAAAGAGACGGAGACAACCCATATATATATAAAGGGAGAGGGGTTAATATATAAAGGAAGAGAGGGTTAATATATATGTCTGCAGGCACGTCGTTGCAATATATATATATATATATATATATATATATATATATATATATATATATGGAAAAAAAAAAAAATATATATATGGAAAATTGCACAAAGATGATGCGTCTCGCTCATATATAAGTTTGAAGTATAATAGGATTTGGATTTATATTTAAAGGATTCAAATCTAGGTGATATATATATATATATATATATATATATATATATATATATATATATATATATATATATATATATATAAAGATTAGGATAAGTTTCAATATATATGGTGATGATGATAATGATGAACGATGATGATGAGCGATGATCGGATTTCGACTGAAAAAAATTACAGTGAAGTATGAAAAATCTTTGCGATCTATGCTGAATATTAGAGCAATGGAATTAAGATCTCTCGTGAAGAAGACGAAAAACAATCCAAATCTGAGCTTGTGAATTCAAACTCATAATATATATATATATATATATATATATATATATATATATAGGATGAGGGAGGTGAGGTGCCACCCTATGGAGGGAGTCTACTTGTCACCCCCCACATGCTATCATCATGCACCCATGTGCTTGATGATAGCATGGGGGGTGACAAGTAGACACCCCCCGTGAGGTGGCACCCTACCTCCCTTATTCTATATATATATATATATATATATATATATATATAATATAATATTATATAATATACCAAATTTGCGCGAGTTGGTATTTATAGTATTTACAAAAATCAATTTTGCAAATACAGAACATCTAAAGGGAATCTTGAAATATTTAACGTAGAAATATATAATTTGGACATTTCATAAAACCCACCCGCGGGTGGATTTTTCATAAAAACCAACTCCGAAATTGGGTTTCTCAGCAATTTCCAGTTCAATATATATGGAAATATAATTGTATTAGGATTTGGATTATATTTGAAGGAACCTAAGTTTCAATATATTTGGAAATATAACAGTATATATATATTTCCGATATCCTGAGATTTTTGTTGGTATCTTTATTTGCTTATTGTTCAGTGACTTTTAGATACCAACATCCATGTAAGATGATGCACTACCAACATCCATGTAAGATGATGCACTTTCATATCTCTCTCTCTCTCTCTCTCTCTCTCTCTCTCGTTCAGCATGTTTCTTTGTTGCACGACAAATTCTTGTTCCAATTTTGAAACATTTTGTATCATTAGTTTACTTTTGGAGTCATTGTATGGAGGCGATAGATCATTAGTTTTTATTATACTTTTGGAAAAATACTATATGTACCTCCAAAATTCTATCCCTCCATATCCTCGGCCATGTGACCCTCTCCTATTCGCTCATGTCTTCCCCAATTCCTTCTCCCCCCTATTTGCTTCCGTCAATAAGGAGTGCCTCTTACTTTTGGAGCTTGTGATGGATTTCTTATTGATCTCATGCTATTCTTCATATGGTGAGCAATTAAAAGGTAGATTTTTGATTTAATTATCAGGGCTATGCTAGCTGGGATTGTTATAGTGATTCCATACCTTCTCAAAAAAACTGAGGTGAATAGATTCTTGTTCTCTACGGAAATGATATTTTGTCCGCGGTTTGTGACCACAGAGCCCCATGGCAGCCAACCACTGGCCCTCCTGTTATCACTGGGTCCCATGTTACGTCCCGATTCGGAAAATCGTTCGCTTCACTTGAATTCACGCCGAATCGTTCATCCTCGCTAAGGCGTGATGTCGTACAAGTCTGGAGTTGCACTTGTATGAGGTAAGAACGTGTACCTTTGTGTCGTTTCAAAACATTTAAAATAAGCCACATTTGTAGAGACAATGAGTACGCATAATAGGAAGAAATCATATTCACTTTTATTGATAATGGTAGCCAAAATACAACTTTTCTTGGTACTCTTTGAAATGCCTTTTTTTTTTTTTTTGAAATGTTCTTTTAAATGCCTTTTCGGCTACATTGATTCATGAAAGAAATACAACTGATAAGCTGCCATAAAATAACTTATCGTTCCATACATCATGTACCTTTAGTACTTTGAAATCTAAGCTGCAATCTTTGAAAGTTCCGTAATACTTTGTGCGTTTTTACTGAAAGTAATTTGAAAGGAAATAGCAGCAACTAAAAAGCCTTAGTTAAAGGAAAGGCATGATAGTGAATTAGCCAGAATGTGAAATGCCGCCTCCATTGATTATTTTATTTTCAAATTTTTTTTTCTATACAAATATATTTTTCCTATGGATATATCTTTTGTGAATGCTCGGGCAACTTATATGGCTTGTGGAGGCAACAATTACATAAGGTTTTAGATGACATATATGAATTTTGCCTTGTGGAGTTTGATATGAAGAATGTGGTCAACCTTAGTAAAACTACAGAACATTCTTTTAACTTTTAGTTAACATAAATTACTCGGTAATTATAGAACTCCTGATCAGAGTTATACATACAGCTATTGAAAACAGAACTTGGAGCAAATTGCAGTCTACAAGAAATAGATAGAATTCCTTCTGTATCCATAATCGATAGTGGCAGCAACGGACACGGAGGAGCTGGATCCCAGAAACAATGCTTGATCACCCAAGCTTACCACCGTGCTCCAAGTCTTTGTGTCGAAATCGAGCTTATGATTCACAAACTTTATAGTCGACTTAGTATGCTCATGCCAATGCTCGTCGATGTTGATGTTCCGTTCGATGAGCCTTGCAACCCTCAACAGCTCCCCGGATGACTCCACCAGATAATATTGATTGGAGTAGCGATCGCCGTCAAAGTCGTCGTCATCGGCGTCGTTGTTGTCCGTCGGTCGGTACCAATCACAATCCACAGCTACTGCCATCTTTGAATTTGGGCCAACATCTAACATCACAACCCCTCCTCCCCATGTTATAGCGTAGAATTGCCCTCGGTAACAAATTACGTCAATGAAACAGAATTCGCCATGGAAACCAATACCAAAACCAGTGGCTTCCCCGAAGGTGGTCCAACTCATGTCATCATCTATGATCCTGCAGAAGCTCAATACTTGTGAGCATTTACGAATGCGTGCACCAGTCTTGGTCTTGCAGCAGCCGGGAGGACAAAGAAGGATTCGAGGACAAGACAACCTGGCCTATGCAATAGGACTCGTATTCACAATCGAAATTACAAAGAGGCAGAGGGAGTGGGATCTCCTCTCGTTATAGGATTCCACAAGCGAACATCTCTGCGGTCGCTAACTAACAACCACCCCATAGATGACCCTATATCACCTTCTTCGGTCGATGGTGACATCGGTAGTGTACTCTTCTTGTTGTGTCTGATATGACATGTATTGCGAGTCCGGTAGAAGGATCCGATGGACCCAGTTGACGGGGATACCATGCACTCGTCGACGGGGATACAGTTCTATGTAAGGAAGCAATAGTAGAGGAGCAGTAGGAGGCAGGAGATGCCGAGCCTCCATTAGTACCGACCGCCACCAAGTACACACACAACCGAAATGGATGCGGTCACGGACGGACGATAGCTGTTGCAGTATCGAAACTAATTAGAGCTCGGGCAAGAGAGTCGACCACCACCGTTATCGATCGCCATCCGCAGCACGCGACTGTCGTCGTTTCGGTACAGGCACGCCTGTTGAAGAACACAAAGATGATGCGTCTCGGCTCTACTGCAGACATATGTCTCCCTCTCTTATAAGTGTAACTTCCTTCTTAAAGAGACGGAGACAACCATGAAAAATTGCAATATATATATATATATATATATATATATATATATATAACCTAGATTTGAATCCTTTAAATAATTTAAAGGATTCAAATCTAGGTATATATATATATATATATATATTATATATATATATATATTATAACCTAGATTTGAATCCTTTAAATATATTTAAAGGATTCAAATCTAGGTTATATATATATATATATATATATATCCTGAGTTTATAATTGGAAGATTAGGATATGTTTCAATATATGGTGATGATGATGATGATGATGATGATGTGATAATGATGATGATCGATGATGATGAGCGATGATCGGAGTTCGACTGAAGATCACAGTGAACTACGAAATTTTTTTACGATCTATGCTGAATATGAGAGCTATAAAATTCAGATCTCTCGTGAAGAAGAAGACGAAAATCGTAATCCAAATCTGAGTTTGTGAATTCAAACTCATTTATATATGACCAAATTTACGCGAAGGGTATTTATGGTATTATCAAAATATCAATTTTGTAAATACAGAGCAGGAATCTTGGAATATTTAACGTAAAAATATATAATTCTAGGCATTTCATAAAACCCACCTGCGGGACATTCTTTTAAATTATAGAACTCCTGATCAGAGTTATACATACAGCTGTTGAAAACTGAACTTGGTTCACAATGCAATCTACAACTTAGACTTCTCATCAAGTCAAGGGCTTGCTATTATATTGCCGGCAGGCCTCCTAAGTGGAGCCCGTCTTTCTTAACACAACCAGAAGATTTCAAGGTTTAGTAGTAGCACCTACAGGAGGTATTTGTGACTTAAAAACAAAAATGACAGAGGACTAATAACTGACTCTACTTGTGACTTCAAACAAAAATGACAGAGGATCCTAATTTCACTTGCTTGACTACCTACCACGGAGCAAGATCGATCCAAAGCTGTGGATAGTAGTGAAGTTCCATGTCGATCCCGAACGGAGTTACCCTTCCATCCTCCAAGTCGAACACGCCCATATCACTTGTCGGGCACCAACAATAACGATAAGGATCGCGATAACAACAACGATAAGGATCGACATTCAAGAAATAGATAGAATTCCTTTTGTATCCATTATCGGTAGCAGCAGCAACGGACACGGAAGAAGCTGTATCCCAGAAACAATGCTTGATCACCCAAACTTACCACCTTGCTCCACGACTTTGTATCGAAATCGAGCTTATGAACCACGAACTTTGTAGTCGACTTAGTATCCTCAAGATCGTCCGTAATTTGTTTGGTGACCCTTGAAACCATCAACAGCTCCCCGGATGACTCCACCAGATAATCCCGATAGTCGTATTCAACGTAGTTGCCGTCGTCAACGTAGTTGTCGTCGTCAACGCAGTTGTCGTCGTCGATCCAATCACAATCCTCGGCAGCTACTGCCATCTTTGGACTTGGGCCATCAACATCTAGCATCACAATCCCTGAGCCCGATGTTACAGCATAGAATTGTCCTCGGTAACAAATTACGTCATTGAAACGATTGGTTTCCTTGAAGGTGGTCCAACTCATGTCCTTTCTGATCCTGCAGAAGCTCAATGCTCGCGAGCATTTATGAATGGCCATGACCGTGCAACAGCCTTGGTCTTGCAGCTGCTGGAAGGATGAAGAAGGATTTGAGGACAAGATAACCTTGTCCACACAAGAGGAGGACTTATTAAATCCACACGAGAAATTACAAGGAGGTCGAGGGAGTGGGATCTCCTCTTTCGTTATGGGATTCCACAAGTGAACATCTCCGCCGCAGTCTCTAACTAACAACCACCCCATAGATGACCCGCATATCACCTTCTTCACCGGTAGGAGGACCCGATGAACCCAGTTGACGGGGATGCCGTGCACGTGTCCGGGGTGATGCAAGGGATCATCATCTTCGTCTGTGTAAGGAAGCAGTAGCAGAGGAGCGGTAGGAGGCAAGAGATGCCGAGCCTCCGTTAGTACCGACCGCCACCAACTGCACACGCAACCGAAACGGATGCGGTCACGGACGGACGGAAGGCGTTGCAGTATCGGAACTAAGAGCTTAAGAGCTCAGGCAAGAGAGTCGACCACCACTGATCACCACCCGCGGCAGGCATGTCTGTTGAAGAAAGCCCATCTACTGCGTGCATATCTCCCTCTCTAAGTATATAAGTATATATCTTCCTTCTTAATACACGATTAGACAATGCCTGCCCCCCTATATATAAGTCGGTTTGAAGTAGAATAGGATTTGGATTATATTTAAATGGACTATATTTAAAAGATTACGATAAGTTTCAATATGGGAATATATCTAAGTTTCAATGCGGAAATATATATAATTGTATTAGGTTTATATTTAGGTGATAAGTTTCAATATATGTTGGAAATATATGACCTATTTCCGAGTTCTTTTGGGAAAATCATGTTTTTTTTTTTTTTTTTTTTTTTTGATGGGAATACTAAATTTTATTGCTGAATTGCACTAGGATCAGAAAGAGAGGCAGTACAATCTTCCTCCAATGTGGGTGATTTTACTAGGAGGTAAGAATAAGGCTCCAAGGATTAAGCATTAATGCTTTTGTCATTCTCTTGGATTAATTCCACTTGGAGCTAAGCCCCAAAGGGGCCTTAGCGACTCGGACTCGGACTCAGACTCGGACTCGGACTCGGGCTCGGGCTCGGGCTCGGGCTCATGGGCTCATGAGGCGTAATGTGGCGTTTTGTTGGCGCACTTTGCACTTAGCACGTCAGCAGTCATGCGGTCTTTATGCGGCTCATATGCGGTCTTATGCGGCATGCGGCTCATATGCGGCCTCATGCGGCCATGCGGTCCATGCGGTCCATGCGGCTCATGCGGTCCATGCGGCTCATGCGGTCCATGCGGCTCATGCGGCATATGCGGTCCATGCGGCCCAAGCGGTCCATGCGGCCAGGCTGCTGCTGCTGCTGCCGCATGGAGTAGGGGTGGGCACGGGCCGGGCCGGGCCCAAATTATATAGATCCGAACCGGACCCGTTTTTGGACGGGGCGGGGCGGGCCTAAAATTCTTTGGAACCGAATTGGACCCGGCCCGTTTGAAACGGGTCCAATCCGGGACAACCCGCGGGTCCAAACGGGTCAGGTACATTTGTTTAATATGTACATCAGTACAAAAATCCAACTGAAATGTTATAACTTACATGAAACAAAATCACTTTATACAATAATCACTTTATTTCATTCTCCAATATTAGTATATTACATGAGCTGCAGTAAAATCCAACTGAAATAAATCAATAATCCAACTGAAATGTAACAAGAATCACTTTATACAAGAATCACTGGATAATCCAACTGAAACGCTATATGAAACATTAAAATAATTGATTTTCACATATCATAATATATTAATATATGACAAGATAAGAAGGATCATATATGCAGAAACCTTGAGTTTCAAAAACTCCCAAAGCAAAGCAATATACAATTCACTTTTACACTTTCCATTCCAATATTTGATGAAGTGCTTTGCTTCAGCCTGCAGGTAATGAAGTGTTGATTTGCTGCAGCTAATAAGCAGACGAGCAGACTAGCAGAGGCTAACTTGCACCAGCTTCAGAATTAAGTCATTCATGATTCATGATTCACAAAAAAGAAGAGGGTACTCAAGCGAGCACCCTGGCTGGTACCATTCTGCAAACATATAAACCTGCTAGCAAGGAAATGAGAACCATCGAGTTCAGAAAGTGCTATTGTAACTAAACTTGCATCTAACAATTTTGAGCTTACTATTTATGGAACAGAGGATTTTGAACTCACTATTTCAGCTGCGAGTGTGCCATCAGATTTCACACCAGCAAGCAAAAAGCACAACAGGTCCACCCAATTACGAACAAAAGGGTCCTTAAGCTCCAGTGAGTCGACAATTTCTGAAAATGGTCTCAAAAGCTGAAAACACAATCAGAAATGAAACAATGTAAACTTGAATGTTTTTGTGATGAGCATATACACAGGAATGAAACATTTACCAGTTTTTGTGATGATCATGAGTACTTGTGGAAGATCAGGAAAACACCACACAAGATAAAGGTTCCAGCGACAAGAATCCATTCAATGAACACTAGACTGCAACATTCAGCAAATGCAAACTTAATGAGAAACGACTACGCAAGAACTGACAGGCGTTGGGGACTGATGCAGAGGTGCAGTCCCATGAGTCCATAGCACTGAGCTAGAAGTGCTGGTGAGAGTAAAACTGTAAAACCATAGTACATATGATACAAAAGCATCCAAAGATTCCAAACATTATATTCCTTTCAATCAAGTATGTATCATATGATTTCTTAATATACCAATAGTAAGTTCCAATTGCATGATAGTAAGGTGTCAGGTCTTGTATTTTGCAGTTTAGGATACATAATGTGTATCTAAAATACATTTTCACTTAACAGAGAGATGAACAATAACAACATTAATAGAAACAAAACTGTAGTTAATAAATAAATTATCTCACTTATCATCCATATTAAGCCATGTTTTTGCTTAAGAAAAGTACCTACAGCCACTTCATCCATATCAAGCCCTCACTTCTGAACTTGTGCTCCCTTTAGTAACTGATGATGATCGCTCTGTACGAAAAGAACTAAAGAAGCTGACTCGAAACAAGGTACAGGATGAGGGGAAGATACCATACGGATATGAGAACCCAAACCAAGTTGTCCTTCCCCTCCATAACCCAACCCCACACCTGACCTTCATCTGAAACCTTGGAAGAAAAAGAAGGCATAAGGATTTTCAGTTCCCTCATGAGGAAGCTATTATAATCACGAGAACCATGACTAATATACACCAACAACAAATTACAGTGGCTACTCAGCAAAGAAGTGGAGTTACCTGACAGTGCTAGAATATGACGGCCACCTGCAGCTACAACAGCAATTCTCACTCCTGCATTCAGTGTTACCAGACACGGAGGTGCTGACAAATCACCCGAGAAATTCCTAAGGTTCTCCACACATAATCTTCTATGCTTAGCAGATGCTTTTTGCCTTCACCACACATAATCTTCTCAATTTCGATAAAAGAACCTACCTGGCAAGATGCTTTTTGCCTTCACCAGAATCACCACACATAATCTTCACAAAAAGCAAGTGAAGCAGTGAAAAAAAATTGGATGAGGAAAAGCAGCAGAGATGGGGAGCAACACTAATAATCTTGTGTTGAAACTTGAAGACTTTGTATTCCATTCAAAAAAAAAAACAGAATGAAGAAGAAAATGGTTAAAAGAAGAGTGAAAAAAAACACAGAATTATAGTTTTATGCAGGTAATGTAGGTCATGTATTCCATGACACTACACTAATAAATAGTTTTATGCAGGTAATGTATTCCATGACACCTACCTGACAACTTTAAGGCATAAATTTAAAATAGATGGCAGATTGGCAGCTGGAACTGGAAGGCCAGAAGCAGTCTGTGAGCCATAAGAAATGACTGAACCCATGATCTTCTCCCTAGCTGTTAAATAACCACAATCCATACATCTAAGAGCAATAATTAAAAGACATGAGAAATAAAAGCATATCCAAATCCCATGAAACATCCATATCCAAGTTACATTCAAGTATTCAGCAAGATAGATGAAAAATAACTAGTCTAACTCAAAACATAATATTAAAAACATCTTGAGAATCACAAGTTCACAACTCCTTTTCTTATGAGCTTGAGTTGTTTCGGTTTTGTGCATTTGAGCATATACTCTCCTCTTTGCCTCTTTGATACTCTACAACAAAGATAATAATTTTTTTAAAAACAAATAAATTAACAAATACATAGCTAGTGTCATAGTAAATGGAAGTAATTGAATAGCAAGTCTTACCGCTTTCACAATCTTCATAGAATTCAAGTTCCGACGCACTTGCTTCATACTCAATGTGGCTTAGAACATGCAAATTACAAAATGTCCAGACTTCCTACATCTCCCCAGCAGAAAGAACATGCAAATTACAAAATCCAACAAATTGCCTTCCAGTCCACGAGATCTGATCCATCTAGAGTCCTAGACCAAAAACTTCATAAATCTAACAAATTTGTAAGTTACAAAGAAAGCTTAGACCAAAAACTTAGATCATAGAGTCCTGAAGTCCACGAATTTTTGAAGAAATCTAACAAATTTGTAAGTTACAAACAAAGCTTAGACCAAAAACTTAGATGTCCTGAAGTCCACGAATTTTTGAAGAAATCTAACAAATTTGTAAGTTACAAAGAAAGCTTAGACCAAAAACTTAGATCATACCTAATGGCTCACAGACTGGGGAACAGATCTGAGTCCTGAAGTCCACTTAATGGCTCACAAATTTTTGAAGAAATCTGGAGTACAAAGAAAGATTAGACCAAAAACTTAGATCTAAAAAAGAAAGCTTAGATCGTACCTTCGGGAAAGGAGGACTGGAGGAGAGGACTCGAGTCGAGTAGAGTCCACGAGAAGGCAGGTCCTGAAGTCCACGAGAAGGAGAAGGAGAAGGCAGGTCGGCGACTCGGCGTGTCGCGGGTCGCGGCCTCGCGGGCAGCCGGCAGGCGCTGCAAAGGAGAGGATTTTGGTTTTTAGGTCGGCCGCTCTTCCCTCTGCCTTAGGTTTTTATTTTAGGGAACTGAGTCTGAGAAGAAGTGAGAACTGAGAAGTAAAGTAATTAAGTGAAGTAGTGAACTGAGTTAGGTTTTAGTTCTGGTGACTCGTGACTCGAGTCGTGAGTAGTACTGAGTACTGCTGCTAGGTTTTAGTTTTTAAGTCAAAAATTTAAGGTAATTTACTATTTTACCCCTTCAAACGGGCCGGGGCGGGGCCCCGTTTACTTGCAAATGATGACCCGTCCCGAACCGTTAATATAACACGATCCGGCCCGCCCCGCCCCGTTTATATTTACAATTTTCAGAACCGGCCCGTTTGGCAATTATACGATTCGGATCGGGTCGGAACCGCGGGTCCTCGAACCGTATGCCCACCCCTAGCATGGAGGGCTACGCTGACTGTACAGATTTCAAATCGGTTATGGAAAGGGTGAATCAATGCGATTAATTCAGATCCTATCTTTGTGGGATTTGAATTAATTTCGTTACTATCTTTGTGGGATTTGAATTAATTCAGTTCCTATCTTTGTGGGATTAGAATTAATTCGTTGCTATCTTTTTGTGATTTGATTCAATCTTTCCATAACTGAAGAGGCGGCTAGGGTTTCCACCCTCTCTCTATATATACTCTCTTCTGGCCTCCTTTGTGGGGACTACGAAAATAGAAGTCAGAAAAGGAGAAAGAGAGAGAGAGCTGCTGCCGTCATTGCAAGTCCATCCGAGGAGTCAGAACAGAGGTGACATCGAGCGTTCCACAAGTTATTCAACTTGCTGGTTCCTGGAAGCAGATCGTGTGGGGCGAATCTTGCTTTGAGCAACGGTGTTTTGACACCCCAGCATTGTTCTTCTTCTCATCTCTCTCTAGTTTTATTGTAACTCGTTCTGTCCCAATTGCAACACGTTTGCAAGGAAGAACGAGAGATCTTCTCTTCTCTTTTTCCCTCCTTCAGATTGTAATCTGGCTATTTGATTTTTTATACCATCGTAGATCTTGAGTTTGCTCTCTGCAAAGTTTTGTGGGACATCTCAGATCTCGATTGCATCTGTTTTTTCCATCTTTGATCAAGTCCCGAGAATAACACGGTAAGAGGCAAGAGATGCCGAGCCTCCGTTAGTACCGACCGCCACCAACTGCACACGCAACCGAAACGGATGCGGTCACGGACGGACGGAAGGCGTTGCAGTATCGGAACTAAGAGCTCAGGCAAGAGAGTCGACCACCACCGATCACCACCCGCGGCAGGCATGTCTGTTGAAGAAAGCCCATCTACTGCGTGCATATCTCCCTCTCTAAGTATATAAGTATATATCTTCCTTCTTAATACACGATTAGACAATGCCTGCCCCCCTATATATAAGTCGGTTTGAAGTAGAATAGGATTTGGATTATATTTAAATGGACTATATTTAAAAGATTACGATAAGTTTCAATATGGGAATATATCCTAAGTTTCAATGCGGAAATATATATAATTGTATTAGGTTTATATTTAGGTGATAAGTTTCAATATATGTTGGAAATATATGACCTATTTCCGAGTTCTTTTGGGAAAATCATTTTTTTTTTTGATGGGAATACTAAATTTTATTGCTAAATTGCACTAGGATCAGAAAGAGAGGCAGTACAATCTTCCTCCAATGGGGCAATAATGCACTCCGGAGGGGTTACATAAAATTCTCAAGCAGAATTGTGTAAAGCAAAGGAGGCTAATGAGTGAGCCACCTGATTCCCTTGACGTCTGACGAACTCGAAAATAGGCTGTTTAGGGAGATTGTCCATGTCGTCATGAATACGACAGTGAAGATCATACATCCTCCAAGGTAGGAGGTCTAATTCTCCATTAAAGATCCTGATGACCGATAGTGAATCGCCCTCAATGATGAATTCTGTTGCCTTAATATGCTGTGCTAGAAGAATGCCAAGATGAACAGCTTCCAACTCTGCCCAAAAGCTGCGATCATCGACATAGAGATGGGGTTGGACGCGAGACTTGGAAGGCTCGATGCGACTGTGTGTTTCGACACGTAGCTCCAAACGTCCTTCGTATTATCAATTTTGCGCAATTGCTACAGGCGGACCATCTCTGTAGAAGCCAAGATCATGTCATTAAGTTGCATAACTTGAGTGTTACATCAGCCATGTCAAGGAAATGGAGCTTACCTATGAGAGGGGTCATTGGGAAAATCATGTCACACGTTCGTTTTTCCAATAATATATATAAGACCTAGCTACAATTCTAGCTAGTTAAGGGGTTTGTTACCTTGCTTTTGTTTCAATCTTAGTTGATAATATGATGAAACTACAGAAATTGCTTGACTATCTTTTCATAATCTAATTAATAAGGGCAGGGCCAAAGATTTAAAGATGGAATTAGAATGAACAATTGAAAGAGAAATTCAATACATAAATTTATAATTCTCCTGGCATTAACAACCTACAGTGAAAGCTTTCCACATTCAGTTATCAATTATGCAGTCTTCATAAACAAGTTATCAATTATGTAGTCCTCCTTCATAAACAAGATTTTCCTGCAGGATCACTGCCATCTTTGGATTTGGGCCAACATCTAACATCACAACCTCTCCTCCCCCCCATGTTACAGCGTAGAATTTCCCTCGGTAACAAATTACGTCCTCGAAACTAGTGGGTTCCTCGAAGGTGGTCCAACTCATGTCATCTCTGATCCTGCAGAAACTCAATGCTCGTGAGCATTTACGAATGGCCATGACAGTGCAGCAGCTTTGAAGCTGCTGGGAGGAAGAAGAATGATTCGAGGACAAGACAACCTTGTCCACACAAGACATTGTTAGAGCTCAGATCATGGCTTCTCATGTTCGAACACCTCAATTATCCAATCCCGGTCCGGTGCAAGAGGTGTCAACAATTTGGTATCAGAGACCTTGGAGCCGATACTCGAAGCCAGTAGAGAACATGGTTCGAGGAGCCATGGCTCCACAAGAGGATCACAAGGGAATCAACAGGCTATGGATAATGAATGGAGAAAGAAGGTTCTTAGCAATTGAAGGTACCATCCAAACCTTTGAGTACTAAATTCGGTTGGTTAATGGACGAATTTTCCAGGTCGAGATGGGGATTCGAATTTCCCCAAATTCCTTCGGACATGGCTGGTCCTCCACCTTAGTTTCCCCTGACATCAGAGTTGGCATGCCTTAATTTGATCATGGTAAAATTTATCAATTATGTAATCATCATAAAATAGAATTTCCAGGATCATTTATCTTGACACTCCTTAGGTATCTCGATACATAACTTTTTAACTTTGTTCAAGGGTTTACATCAACAAGGGGATGCTAGCACTTGTCAATTATGTAATCTCCACAAATAAGATTTTCCAGGATCAGTACTTCACTTGCTGGACTGCCTACAGTGGAGCAAGATCGATCCAAAATTGTGGATGGTAGATAATATCCGTACCGATCCGGAATGTAGTTACGCTTCCATCCTCCAAATCAAACACACCCATATCACCTCCCAAATCATAATAAGAATCATCCAAGAAATAAATAGAATTCCTTTTGTATCCATGATCGATAGCGACAGCAACGGATACAGAGAGGAGCTGGATCCTAGAAATAATGCTTGATCACCCAAGCTTATCACCTCGCTCCACCTCTTCGTGTCAAAATTGAGATTATGAACCACAAACTTTATAGTCGACTTAGTATGCTCGTGCTCGTCCCCGTCAATGTTCGTGATCCTTTTGGTGAGCCTTGCAACCCTCAACAGCTCCCCGGATGACTCCACCAGATAATTCTGATGGTATTATTCAACGTAGTCGTCGTCAACATAGTCGTTGTCGTCGTACCAATCACAATATGCGGCCACTGCGAGTTTTGGACTTGGGCCATTAACATCTAACATCACAACCCCTCCTCCCACCGTAGAATTGTCCTCGAAAACAAATTACGTCCTCGAAGCTGTTGTTTTCTCGGAAGGTGGTCCAACTCGTGTCATCTCCGATCCTGCAGAAGCTCAATGCTTGTGAGAATTTAGAAATGGCCACGACAGTGCAGTAGCAGCAGTCTTTTTGTTGTTGCTGCTGCTGCTGGAAGGATGAACTGCAAGGATTCGAGGACAAGACAATCTTGCCCACCCAAGAGAAGGACTTGCATCGAGGGAGTAGGATCTCCTCTCTTGTTATAGGATTCCACAAGTGAACACCTCCGCGGTCGTCGCTTACTAACAACCACCCCATAGATGACCCACATATCACCTTCTTCGACTTTGGTAGGAGGATCCGATGAACCCAGTTGACGTTGGGGATGCCGCCATGCAGTATTTGTCGTCGACGGGGATACAAGTGGTCATCATCTTCTGTGTAAGGAAGCAATAGTAGAGGAGATGTAAGAGGCAGGAGATGTCGAGCCTCCGTTAGTACCATCCGCCACCAACTACATACGCAACCGAAACGGATGCGGTCACAGACGGACGAAAGCCGTTGCAGTACCCGAACTAAGTGCTCAGGCAAGAGAGTCGACCACCACCGATTGCCACCCGCGGCACAAAACCGTCGTCGTTTTGCTGCAGGCATATATCTCCCTCCTTAAAGAGACGGAGACAACCATGAAAAATTGGATTATATATATATATATATATATATATATATATATATATATATATATATATATATATATATATATATATATATATATATATTTTGGATTTTAAATATATATATATATATATATATATATATATATATATATATATATATATATATATATATATATATATATAAAATCCAAAATATATATATATATATATATATATATATATATATATATATATATATATATATATATATATATATATATAAGTTTGAAGTATAATAGGATTTGGAATTATTTAAAGGATCCTATTTCTTTCGGATATCTATTTATCTATGTTTGAAAGTGGTATGATCCACGGATCCCATACCTACGTTTTGGGGGTGTGGTTAAGTAATTTATTGAGATTTGTTAAAATTTGAAAGATTTGAAATCTTTTATTCTCAATAATTTATGAGACTTCCTTACATACAAATTTGATACCTTCAACCATTAGATTTAAGTTTGCTAAAAATCTTACGGATATAAATAATTGTGCTCGTTGAATGTGCATTATATCTATATATATACTAGTCATATTCACCTACATTGCATTGTAAAAGAAATATTGATAAAAAAAAATAGATTAAAATTTAAAATTTATTAAAATATTTTCATTTTGATTTGAATATATTTTAACTTAGATTTGTTATAGATATGCTTTTAGAATTTTGGATATGTGTCTAGTTAGATAATACCATATACTTAGTTTAAAATTTTAAATATAATTTGAATATTAATTTATTTTAGGATTTGTTATATGTTTATATTCAAATATTAACTTCTAGATAACATAAATTACTAGGTAATTGGATTGTTCCCCATATAAAATATGCTAGAAATTAATTATTACTAGTAATTAGATTGCCTCCCTATATGTTATCATTTTTCTCATTAATAATGATCGATATCTTGATCTTACTATATCTGGTGGCAAAAAGGAGTTTGATGAAACTATGCCAAGCTCCATTAGAACTTTTCAGGTGCATTTTTAGAACTGTTGTTAACATTGATAGAAGGGAGTCAGACCATACCAAATCCTCATGGCTAGCTCTCTAGTTGATCACTAAGTGATCGGTTGATCTGACAAAGTTATAAGCACCCTGCAAATAGTTGACCGGATTCTAAGCTCTCTATATATACTCCATAGTTTAACGTATCGGCCGATACCAATCCGATACGGCCGATACCGATACGATTTAGCATGTCCCGATCCGATACCTACCGATACCCGATAATGACCGATACCGACATTGGAGTTCTCTTTTCCGATCAATTTGGCAAAGAAAATTCAACCAAAAGAAAAATCAACAAGGGGTTGAAGCAAAATAAGGTTGTAAAAGCATACAAAAGAAGAAAATTGAACTATTGCATATAAACCAATAGGTAAGGGTGACTAGTATTTCATTTAATTTCAAAACTACTAAGAAATAACATGGGAAATACTTAAAATTATGCTAAATGTATAAAATATATTTTTAAATGTTAATAATTTATTAATAATTATTTATTTTTCGATACGAAAATCCGATACTCCGATCCAAAACCGCCGATACTACCGATATCGCAGATACCGATACTCATAGGAATGGTCCGATACCGATTCCGATATCGATACTGCGAGCCTTGATATATACCTTTGTGAAGAAACAATGTGCAATAAGAAATTTAAATTTAGACGCCTTTTTTATTTAAGTTTGATCATTTATCTGACACTCCTTAGGTATCTCAATACATAACTCCTCTTTTTAACTTTGCTCAAGGGTTCACATCAACAAGGGGATGCTAGAACTTGGCAATGTTATAGGTACATAAAGATACAAGTAGCTTGCAACTGTTTGCAACATCAGGGGTTCACATCACATACACACATAATTCAATTTACAAATCACCAAAGCAAATTAGGACATGAATTCTAGCTAGTATGTGTTCATAGGAATTAAATTGAGGAATGAAACTAGAGTACACTATTGAAAGAGAAATTAAATACAACCAGCCAGAGCATTCCAAAAAATATCAATTATGTAATCTTCAAAAACAAGATTTTCCAAGGATCAGTACTTCACTTGCTTGACTACCTACCATGGAGCAAGATCGATCCAAAATTGTGGATAGTAGAGAAGCGACGTCGAGTAGTTCTTATTCGACGCACTGCTGCATGTGTACTTATCGATCACGAACCTAGTGACGCTTCCATCCTTCAAATCAAACACACCCATATCACCTTCCAAGCGACCATCCAACAAACAAGGATCATAAACATCATCCAAGAAATATATAGAATTCCTTTTGTATCCATGACCGGTATCAGTAGGAGCAACGGACACGGAGGAGATGGATCCCAGAAACAACGCTTGATCACCCAAGCTTACCACCTTGCTCCACGACTTTGTATCGAAATCGAGCTTATGAACCACAAACTTTGTAGTCGACTTAGTATACTCAAGCTCGTCAGTGTCCGTGATCTGTTTGGTGGCCCTTGCAACCCTCAACAGCTCCCCGGATGACTCCACCAGATAATACTGATAAAAGTAGCGACCGTCGTTGTCGTCCGTCGATTTGTACCAATCACAATCCGCAGCTACTGCCATCTTTGGATTTGGGCCAACATCTAATATCACAACCCCTCCTCCCCATGTTACAGCATAGAAATGCCCTCGGTAACAAATTACGTCCATGAAACAGAATTCGCCATGGAAACCAATACCAAAACCAGTGGCTTCCTCGAAGGTGGTCCAACTGTCATCATCTCTGATCCTGTAGAAGCTTACGTGAGCATTGACGCATGGTCATGACCGTGCAACAATCGTGGTCTTGCAGCAGCTGGGAGGACAAAGAAGAAGGATTCGAGGACAAGACAACCTTGTCCACACAAGAGGATCGGACTTGTTAAATCCACAAGAGAAATTACAATGAGGCGGAGGGAGTGGGATCTCCTCCTTCGTTATAGGATTCCACAAGTAAACATCTCTGAAGTAAATCAATACGGGATAAATATTATCTTTAAAGGATTTGATAGGATTTGGATTATATTTAAAGGATTTGGATTATATTATCTTTGATAGGATTTGGATTATATTTAAAGGATTTAGGTAAATATTATCTTTGAGTTTATATTTAAAAGATACGATAAGTAAATCAATATGGGAATATATCCTAATTCCGATATCAAATAAGACCATCTCCAATGGGGGTTTCTATCTTCCCTATTTCTATGGAAGAAATCCATTTTAGAAAAAAACTTCTCACAATGGTGATTTCTATCTCCATTTCTATCCTAGGTGGCAATGATGTAGGATGTAAACTTTCTAGGAGAGTTTCTACATGTAGAAACTCTCATATAAATTCTCATCTCTCTCATAACAATTATTATTGGGCCCCACACCATTAAATTGGTCCTTTTATTATGTGACACATAGGATAGAAATGGAGAACCATTGGAGAGCATTTTTGTATGTCTACAATTTTTATGTAGAAACTCTTCCAACTAGGATAGAAATATCCTTAAAGTACAATGCCAAGTAGGATAAGAACTCAATTTTAGAAATCACCATTGGAGATGGTCTAAGTTCTTTTTTAGGCAAATCGTTCCTATAAATATCCATCCAACTCTACATATACACACGTTTTTCATATATATATATAAATATTCATCCAACTCTCTCTCTCTCTCTTTCTCTCTCTCTCTCTCTCTCTATATATATATATATATATATATATATATATATATATATATATATATATATATATATATATATATATATAGAGGAAGCGGATCAAAAGCCCCCCTTAGAAAACCCCCTAAAAACCCCCTCACTCTTAATGTTAATATTAATGTTAATATTAATGTTAATGTTAATATTAACATTAACTACTAAAATTAACATTAACATTAACATTAACATTAACATTAACATTAACATTAATATTAACATTAACATTAACATTAACATTAACATTAACATTAACATTAACATTAACATTATTATAAAAATAAAAATAAAAATTAATATTAACATTAACATTAATATTAACATTAATATTGACATTAATATTAACATTAACATTAATATTAACATTAATATTAACATTGAGAGTGAGGGGGTTTTTAGGGGGGGTTCTAAGGGAGGCTTTTGATCCGCTCCCATATATACATATATATTATAGGAAATAATAATGCCTTGTTCTCATTGCTAGGGTTTGTTACAATATATATATTGTTTATATTTGGGCTTATGGGCCATGTTTACATTACACATATAATCTAACACCCCCCCTCAAGTTGGAGCATGCAAGTCACAAATGCCCAACTTGGGAAGGAAAGAATCAAACACATGCTTTCCAAGGGGCTTGGTGAAGATGTCAGCCAGTTGAGAAGACATAGGAACATGCGAGGCTATTACGGTGCCATCTCTAATAGCATTGCGAACAAAATGCAAATCCACCTCAATATGCTTACTGCGCTCATGAAATACCGGGTTTTGAGCCAGGTGCAGAGCTGACTAACTGTCACAATACACCGACATAGCAGACTCCTGGAGAACGCCCAAACACACCAATAACTCCTTCAACCATTTCAACTCACAAACAAGCGCAGCAATAGATCGGTATTCAGCTTCAGCGGAAGATCGGGAAACAGTTGGTTGCTTCTTGGTCTTCGAAGAAATAGGAGACCCCCCAAGGAACACCAACCAGCCCGTAACAGAGCGGCGAGTCAAGGGACAACTTGCCCAGTCGAAATCACACCAACCAGAAAGACGGAGATCACAATCAGCTTTCAAAAGAATATCATGTCCCGGTGCATGTTTGAGATATCTAACAACTCTCAAAGCAGCATGCCAATGATCTTGTCGAGGCTCCTGTAAGAATTGAGACAAGATATGCACAGCATAGGCTAAGTCAGGACGAGTAAATGATAGATAAATCAACCTCTCAATCAGCCTCCGATAAGGCTCTGTATCCGCCATCTTTGGACTAGTCGATTCTGCCAGCTTGTGATTGGGCTCCATGGGAAAACCAGCAGGTCGAGACCCCATCAAGCCGCATTCGGAGATGATATCCAAAGCATACTTCCTTTGACACAAAAAAATTCCTTCTGCACTCCGAGCCACCTCTATACCAAAAAAGTACTTCAACACACCAAGGTCTTTTATGTGAAAGCAAGAACTAAGGTACTTTTTGAAAGCATCTAAAGTACCCGAGTTATTACCAGACACAATCATATCATCCACATAGATCAGAACATGCAACTCTACCTTCCCTTTAAAAAGAGAGAAAAAGGAATAATCGGAATGAGATTGAATAAATCTATAGGATATCAGAGAAGCAGCATGCTTAGCAAATCAACAATGTGGTGGATGTTTTAATCTATATAGAGATTTACGCATGCGACACACTTTGTTGGGTTCACTATACGAAAAATCGGGCGATAACTTCATATATACTTCTTCTGTCATATCTCCATGAAGAAAAGCATTGTGCACATCCATCTGGTGCAAAGTCCAGTCTCTCACAGCTACAACAGCCAAGAACGCCCGAACTGTAGGCATCTTAGCTACCGGGGCAAATGTCTCTGAATAATCGATCCCCTCAACCTGATGATTACCGAACACAACCAGCCGTGCCTTTAAGTGCTCAACACTTCCGTCGGATTTGTACTTGATTTTGTACACCCATCGACTTCCTAATGCTTTCTTCCCAGGAGGCAAATCGATAAGACTCCATGTCCCATTATCTTCCAGAGCGTGTATTTCAGTTTGCATAGCCACACGCCAGCCTGAATCTCGCGTGGCCTGGCGATATGAAGTAGGCTCAACACCTGCAGTGATGGCTGCAAGAAAATCTCTGTGTCCAGCAGTAAATATGTCATAACTTAGAAATTGTGTTAGAGGATACGAAGTACCTGAGGAAGTGACGGGAGCAGATGAACTGTGGTGAAGGAAGAGATTTTTACTTCGAACAGCATTCGTCACAAAATCCTGTAATCGCACTGGCTGTGATTTCTTTCTCATTCCTCTTCCTAATACTACCTCGTCGGGCACCTCTGGCAACACTGTATCCCCTGTATCATTAGTAGTATCCGTATCACCCCCAGCGGACTCTCCTGTCAATACTTCTACAGCTACCTGTGCATCCTCGCCACTCGGTGCCGAGCTACCAGCAACCACTTCGGCCTCAGCCACCATAGCCGGCACCATCCCAAAAGCCTCTATATCGTCTCCCGGCACCTCAACAGATGTACAGCGTGTCGCAGAAGACATCTCGCTAGCAGAGCCACAGCCAGGAAATTCTTTTTCATAAAAAGTTACATCACGGGACACAAAGTATTCCCCAGTCTCCAAATCATACAGTTTCCATCCCTTTTTATCAAGTGGATACCCAACAAAGATACATTTTCTACTCCTGCTAGCAAATTTATCATGTCAGAATTTCAAATCATACGCATAGCACAGACAACCAAAAATACGTAGATGATCATACGAAGGAGCCGAACCATATAAAACTTCATAAGGAGACTTAAAATACAGGATACTAGAAGATGTTCTATTTATCAGATAACATGCACTCAGAACACATTCTCTCCAAAAATCCACAGAAAGAGAACCCTGAAATCTCAATGCCCTGGCAACATTTAAAATATGTCGATGTTTTCTTTCCACCCTTCCATTCTGTTGAGGTGTCCCAACACAGGATGTCTGGAACAATATACCTTGAGATGAAAAATAATTTCGTAAACAATTAAATTCAGTGCCATTGTTGTCACGCCCCGATTCGGGAAATCGCTCGCTTTGCTTCGATTCACGCCGAATCGATCGTCCTCGCTAAGGCGTGATGACGTACAAGTCTGGAGTTGTACTTGTACAAGGCTAGAACATGCACATTTATATCAATTGGAAACATTTGAAAATAAGCCACAGTTGCGAAAACATTGGGACACAATATAGGAAGAAGAAATACTCATTTTATTCATAATTATAGTCAGAATACAGGTTTTCTCGATAATATTTGAAATGCCATTTCGGCTGCATTGATTCATGAAAAGAAGTACAACTGATAGGCTGCCATGAAATAATTTCCCGTTCCATACATCATGCCCCTTTAGTACTTTGAAATATAAGCAGCTATCTTTGAAAACTCCGCAATACTTTGTGCGTCTTTTAGGAAAAAATAACTTGAAAGGAAACAGCAGTTCAGAAAGCTTTAATTCGGACGTGCGCCTGAGCCTTCTCCAGTACCTGTGGAGGAGGGGTCAGCACATTATAACAATGCGCTGGTGAGCCCCGTTGGCCCACTCAGCTAAACCAACATTTCATTAATGACAAGCATTTTAAAGATATAAACTTATTAGGGACAAGCTACATTCAGAGTAAATTCACAATAAATGTAACATGGAATAAACCATGTTTACTTTACCATTAGCCGAATCCAGCTTTCCTGCACAAGATACAGGATAATAATAATATACTTACCGCTCCTGCATAAAATAATCATTAGCATGCATCTTGACTACATGGCCACTGGCGCTGTTAAACCATATGGACATCTCTTTGCCTTATAGGACTTCAAGGTAATGCAATGACTCCAAAGTAGGTAGCTAGCCCCTAAGGATGCCTCACAATACCCGTGCTCCTATTAGCACGCCAATGCTTCCTCCTAGGCCGAATCGGTCCCGGCGCCCCAGTACCGATTCGAGGAAACACACCACCAAACCTTGTGCACAAGTTGTCCATGACCATGCGAATGCGGGACTGACTCGATAAGCATACAGTGCATGGTAGTTTTTGAAAGTAAATAGACAACTTGTTCATTTCGCAGCATTTCATCATCATTCTAGGCATCAATTCCATCTCAATTCAATGTTCAGTGGACAAGCATAATCTCAATTGTTGTTAACAGTGTAATCGATTCATTTCAATGTTCTATGTACTAGCATTCATTTCAATATTCTATGGACTAGCATTCATTTCAATGTTCTATGTTCCATCTCTAGCTTCTTAGTGGTATTGACTTGTGGCATTTAGCAACTTGATATCGATCAACGGATGTTGCAAGACAATTATTTAGTTGGCATGAAGGAATAGCGAGAGGGACAATACCACCACAGAGATCCACACTCACCAAATTAGAGAATCGCCGAGAGAGAGAGGAATACTTGCACGCTTAGCCTTCCGTCACGCGTCAGTCTGCATTGGCACCAAAAGTTTGGTTAATAATCCGTCTCGTTGTGTTCTCTTCTCTCAGAATTCTCAAGAATGAATGCTATGCAAATCGATGAAAACGGACAGGAATCAAATCATCAAAAATTATTCAGAAAAGCATCCATCAAAACCAAGCAACAAAACCAGCAGCAAAACATCCAGGGAAAACTCTTGGACGCATTTCAAGATAAACCAATCCATTAGTTGGAAAGGTTCTTATGCACTTGTCCGTGATCGATTCGGTGCCGACGGTAAGCTTTCCCAATACTCAGTTCCGATCGAGTTAGCCAAGCCACAAGCCTTACATAGTGAACCGCTAGGAGCGGGACACTACATAATATACCACTAAGAAAAAGTTTCGTCCTCGAAACTTAAAGCAAAAGTCCTACCTCAAAATTATCAAACAGCGAGGGATATTTCACCCGCATCTCATCCTCTAACTCCCACGTCGACTCCTCGACAGCATGGTTCCGCCACAGCACGTTAACTAAAGACACTGTCCGATTCCGCAGAACTTTCTCTTTCCTGTCCAAAATCTGGACAAGCTCTTCATTGTAGGATAGGTCAGCGCTCAGATGCAGCTAATCGAAGTTCACTACATGGCCTGGATCATGCACGTACTTCTGCAGTTGGGATACATATAAGATATCGTGCACATCAGCCAAGGCCGAAGGTAGTGCAAGTCGATAAGCCACTGAGGCTACCTTCTCCAAAATCTCGAATGGTCCGACGAATCTCGGGCTTAGCTTTCCTTTCATCCCAAACCGCATCACACCTCGCATGGGTGTGACCTTCAAGAAGACATGATCGCCTGCTGTGAATTCCAAAGGTCGTCGATGTACGTTCGCATAACTCTTCTGTCAACTTTGAGCAACTCTAAGTCTTTTTCGAATTAAGCGAACCCTCTCGACGGCCTGTTCCACAAGTTCTGGTCCGAGCACTTGCCATTCACCGACTTCATTCCAGCATATCGGTGATCGACATTTTCGTCCATACAAGGCTTCGTACGGGGCCATTTGAATACTTGCCTGATAACTGTTGTTATAGGCAAACTCTGCTAGTACGAGATGTGCGTCCCAATTTGTCTTTGAATCGAGTACGCACAATCTCAACATATCTTCAAGAATCTGATTTACTCTCTCTGTCTGACCATCAGTCTGCAGATGGTAAGCCGTACCGAAGTTCAACTTTGTGCCCATTGTCGAGTGCAGACTTATCCAAAATTGCGACAAGAATCTTCTATCTCTATCCGATACTATAGAAGCTGGCACCCCATGCAATCGGACAATTTTGTTTATGTAGATCTGAGCCAACCGTTCTACTCCCCATGTAACTTTTATTGGAATGAAATGTGCCTACTTGGTTAATCTATCCACGATAACCCAAATCGTATCATTTTCCTTCTGAGTTTTTGGCAAGCCGACTATAAAATCTATACAGATATTATTCCACTTCCAAGTGGAATAGCCAAATTTTGTAATTCTCCGCCTGGCCGTTGGTGTTCGGCCTTCACACACTGACAATCCATGCATTGTGACACAAATAGTGCCACATCCTTTTTTATGCCATGCCACCAAAATGTCGTGTGCAGATCTTTATACATTTTCGTGCTTTCCGGATGCAAGGAATACTTCGCGAAATGAGCCTCGGTCAGTATTTCCTTCCTGATATTCTCATCCTTAGGGACGCACAATCTTCCCTTGACACGAATAGTGCCATCTTCAACGGTAAAGTCTGACGCCTTTTCTGCTAGAATCAACTCGCGTATCTTCTGCAGAAACGGGTCATCCTTCTGAGCAATCTTAATCCTTCCCTGGAGACTCGGCTCAAGTTGTAACTGAGCCAACTACACATTCTGCGGACGGATCCTGAACTCGATGCCCATCTCTTCAAGATCCCGTAGTACCTCTTTTGCTATTGTTAGCGACCCAACAAATTTTTGACTCAAGGCATCAGCTACCACGTTTCCTTTACCCGGCGTGTAGGAGATTGTCAAGTCATAGTCCTTGATCAATTCTAACCAACGCCGCTGCCTCAAATTCAATTCTTTCTGTGTGAATATATATTTCAGGCTCTTGTAATCCGTGAAGATCTCGCAGGACACACCATAGAGATAGTGTCGCCACAATTTCAACGCGAACACAATCGCCGCCAGTTCCAAATTATGTGTTGGGTAATTCTTCTTATACTGTTTGAGCTGTCTCGATGCATAAGATATTGTCTTCCCACGTTGCATAAGAACACATCCCAAACCACGTCCCGATGCGTCACTGTATATCTGAAATCCCTTGGAGCCTTCCGGAAGTGCTAAAATTGGAGCTGTGACGAGCCGCTGCTTGAGTTCTTGGAAACTACTCTCACAGTCATCAGTCCACTTAAATGCGACTCCCTTCTGAGTTAGACGAGTCAAAGGCGATACGATTCTCGAGAAGTCTTTCACAAATCTACAGTAGTACCCGGCTAAACCAAGGAAACTCCGTATCTCACTAGCTGATGCAGGCTGCTTCCAGTCCACAACTGCCTTAATCTTCTTTGGGTCGACGGCAACACCTTCCGCCGAAATAACATGTCCAAGGAACGACACGCTGTTCATCCAAAACTCACACTTGCTCAGCTTTGCATGTTATGCCCCGATTCGTAGAGTCATTTATCTACATATTTTATCTCTTGGAATCGATCGTCCTCGCTTGGGCGTGATGCCGTACAAGTCTGGTATTGCACTTGTACAAGGCAAAGATGGTACATAATCGATTTTTTTCAAATAGGAACACATCGCAGCGGCAGAAGCAGATAAATTGAAGTATATGAGGACAATGTTTCTCATTGAGTAGAAGTACATTTATTCTTTATAGCAGCGGAGATAAAAGGACAACTTGAAGCCACACAGAGACATATAGAACTTTATTCTCTTTATTGATAATTGAAGAAAAGTACAAGACTTGTATTGGAGTACAATGCTTACAACCAATCTCACTTTACAATGGAAGCCAACTGAGCAATGCTACAAAGTTTACATTTGATACTTGGATACATTGGATGATAACTCGATATACTGACTTGGCTTACAATCTCACTGGTACAACTGATTACAATGTTCCATACATTATGCCCTTTATAAACAGAAGACATCATCTCGTACAAGGAGAGCTTCTGTATGCCCAACAAATCTTCGATACCGCGGAACCAACAAGCCAATCTTCGAGTATAGAACATTCCAAATACGAGCACCTGCCCACAAAACGTGGGTCAGCACATCATCTATGTACTGGCGAGCAGAATCCAACCCACTCGCCTAAACCAACATTATAGTAATCATTTAAGCAGCATTTATTAGAATGATCTTTCTACATGGGCCTAGCATCAGTTTACAGTTCTTGAGCAGAAACATTGAAGTAAGTAAACATGTCTTAGCATGGAATATCATTTTTTTATGTAAGGCATCATCTAAGCATACTAAGTGTTATCATTCAACAGGTTTTGGCATTGATGAAAAAGGTAATGCATTAGCAAATTCGTATTTAACATGTTGAGCATGTTATAGAGTCCCATTTCTTAAAGGCAACAACACAGCATTCTTTCATTTAGTATGTTAAGCAGGCAAGTTGAACTAATATATACAATATCACAATTATGTGATTCTTACCAATAGCCGACTTCTCATACCTGCATCAAATACAGGTTATCAGATATACTTACGCTGCCTGCATAAAACATTCATTCGCATGCATCCTGACTACATGGTCACTGGTGTTGTTAAACCATATGGACTCTTTTTATTTCATTTCATTTCAAGATAATGCGGTCAGCATAGTAGGTGGCGAGCCTCTATGCCACCCCGCCTTATCCGTGCTCCCATAGCACTCATCATTATTTTCTCCTAGGCCGAATCGGTCCCCAGGACCCTAGGAACCGTTCGAGAAAATTATTACTCAAACCTTGTATACAAGTTGTCCATGACCATGCGAATGCGTATCCGACTCGATTGTGAACAAAATCGCATGGTAAAATGTATTAAGGAAAGTAAAGGCAACAATGCATCATTAGTCATATTCAATGACTTATTTATTTTATCATTTCCATCATTTCATTCGGTGATCTCAACGATCCCAGCTTTATCATTTCTCATTCATTGCTTCATTGTAACGTATCTCATTTCATTCCTTTCTTAAGAGGAACATAACATTCATTCATTTCATAGGGACATTTATTCATTCATTCATTTCTTATAAAGGACAGGCAGCATTTAAATTCTTGCAAGAGACATATAGAGAGTACATGATTCTAGTGTTTCATTCAGTTCATTGATTCGATAGCATAGCCAGTTCATTTCTTATTCTATCATTCATAAGGCATCTCATTATTCAAGTGTCTACTTGTTCCAGCAGTGTTAAGCATAAGAGGCAATGTTATCAATTCAATCTCAGGCCTCAAATCTATATTAGCAGTTCAATGTGTTGTTCATTTCAATAATTCTCAACATAAGCATCTCTATTATTCAGCAACTAACATATGGGACATTTAGGGACAGTTCATAGCCTTTCAATACTTTATTTATTAAGCATGAAGGAGTAAGGAGGAGGAAGGACAGTTCCACTCACCCATAATTCCACTAAGCGTAGCTCCACCAGCAAGCCACGTTCCAATACCCATTTCGTCTAGCCAGCTAAAGTGAGATTGCATCAGTCTCAATTCTCCTGATTTCCAACTTGAGTCACGGTTCAATATTCTGATCCCATCTAATAAGCCAACCAAATGCCTCGTGCGGAGCGGGGCATTACATAATATACCACTCAGAAAAAGTTTCGTCCTCGAAACTTAAGAAAATAACTCTTCTACTAGATTCACTTAGTCACAACGAGTTATTCATTCAGCTTCAATTCAATATTGATTTCAGCCCACTCGGTCATTTCAAAATAGCTATTCAACTGTATCATTTTAATCCATAAACGATTCCATCCATCTTTCTCTTTTTCCAAATACTTGTAACATCTCATTGATTCACCAATATTTTTCTTGCATTCTATCTTGGTCGCAATACATCACTTCGTTTGGATCCATACACATATTTCAGGCGTCCCCAAAACATATGCATTTCAGCCAAAGTCCGTGCTAGTGCAATAAATTCTTCCCATAATGTTATCTCAGTCGCAACCTATCACTTCGGCTAGATCCATACACATATTTTAGGCGTCCCCAAAATATATGTACTTCAGCCAACTTTCATGTTAGTACGATTCGATCAGCCACAATATAACTCTCTTTTCCAATCTGACTTAGCATCCTTTCAATTGATTTATTACCTTATTTACTTGCCACAATCACTATCCTTCAGGCCACAATACTTAACATCAAGGGCAACTTGGTTAAGCTCTCTACCCAAGCATAACATTTCTAACATTCGATCAAAGGTCTAACTTAGAGCCAATCATATCAAGAATTCACAACATGCAATCATATTCCTTCCCAAATCCAACAATATTTCTCACCGAGGCAATTCATCTTTTTCTGAAAGATACAATCCGACGTCACCCACTATCGATTACCCGAGTCAGGGTATAATTCTATGCAACAGTCAAGGTTAACTTAGCTACCCGACTATAGGTACACTCAAGTCTTACCTTACGATTGTAATTCCCACTTATGGCCGATATATAATCCTCAAGGGTCAAACATATCTTACGGCACAAGTTGAAGCATACATTCCCTTAGGTCAATACTCATTAGCACCATCTCTCATTCAATGCCACAAGGTTATCCTATGGGTCTCCAATGGTCACATATTATTCAATCAATCTCTAAGGTTAGCTACATTGACAGCTCAACTTAATCATTCAGGTGACTTTCCTAGAGTGGACGGCTACTAGGGTTATACTAATTTCTTATTCTTAAGGCCAACAAGTAACCAACAGTTCTAAGGAACTCTACCCAAACCTATGGGTATTAACTCAGTCTGAATAACTAATCATCATTGTTGGTTATGCCAACAATTGGTCAAGCAGCCCACGGTTTCTAGGGTCAAGTCTATTTATCTAGTGTCTTCCTCAAGGAAATAATTCCCACAGAGGCTCACTCTAGACTTACCCATCGATCGACTAAGATCGATCTATCAACATTACGGTCAATTCCCAACCCGACATATGATTCACATCATTCAAAAATCCATCAAGTAAATTTCCAACGATCCAAATTTCTATTCCAATTCCTTTGTACCCACACAAACCCATAAGCCAAGGCTAACTATTCAAGGGTCATTGATTCCGATAGTTTAACTATGGAATCATACTATTCTGTCTGTATAACAAAGTCACACCACTAAGTCATAAGCCAACAATCTATATCCCAACCAACAATCACCTATACCGACATTATCCAACACGTTTGTAATTTTTCGTTCCCAATTGTTTCTCAATCATCAAACTATCTTATGGGCATTCTTAATTCTCATGCAGCCATGTTCGAGTAGTTCATCCCATTCAATCTGACGATTTATGTATCACTTAACCATCCTCTATGCAACAAAATATTCAGGGTTGCTACTTGTTACTTCTCTAGTGCAATTCAATTCCTCAACATACATGCACATATGCAACGACTATCCTTTGGTGATCAAGATGGATTAACATCTATTACACCTTAGGGTCAAGGCACAGATCTCTAATATTCCTTTGATTCACCGACAACTTTTCCAAAACTTCCAGCTTAGCAATCAACTTTGTATTAGCCACATATGATTTGCATCCAACCATTCGAAATCAACATTCAGATATTCTAAGACACAACATTCTCTAGCCAAATCCACTTACCCATAGCATACTAACGGTCTTACTAGTCTGAGTCATCACTCGACTAAATAATTTCTAACCAAGCCACCAGTTACAATTTTCGACAATCTCGCTACTCAATATAACATCACCGTCAAGGGACACTCGAGTCATCTAGCAACAACACATGACTTCCAGCTAAGTCTCGGCACTACCCAATACCCACAGATAGTCTTATTGCTATTCTATGGAAATGGTCAACATACATCTCGTTCTGAGGTGGTAGAGGCAATATACCACTCAGAAACGAAGCCATCCTTAAACAAAAACAACTCAATCTATTCCGGACTTTCGTGATCTATAATGATCACAACACTTAGCCAACATCTCGGGGTCTCAATATTATAAGCCAACATTCTTAGGGTCTCGAAAGCACTTAGCCGACGCACATGAGTCAATTCAATGGTTATGTTGAACTCATCCATCAATTATCCCGTTCACAATTCTTTTCCAGAATCACATGCAATTCTCACTAGTTGCAGCATACATAGCCACTTCCTTTATTCCCATATTCCAAACAGTATTCACAATATGGCATACTATGGCATCGAGTCATTGTTGGGTTATTTGTGTCCAAACCAACAACAATCATTCATTCAGGGGCATCACAATGTATACATACTTATTGTATGGAACGTCCAGTGAGCAGCCAAGAGGGTCAACGAACTTTCAAGCACAAATAACATAAGGATGATTACCGAACAACAATAGCATAATCGCGAAAGCAATCTTTGATTTAATCGCGGAAGCAACGTTGAGTGATCGCGGAAGCAACTTTAGTTAATCATCGATGCAACTTTGATTTAAAATGAATCAAAGAGGAGACCAAGGACGTAAAGCCGTGCTCTGATACCAATTTGTCGCCCCGATTCGTAGAGTCATTTATCTACATATTTTATCTCTTGGAATCGATCGTCCTCGCTTGGGCGTGATGCCGTACAAGTCTGGTATTACACTTGTACAAGGCAAAGATGGTACATAATCGATTTTCTTCAAATAGGAACACATCGCAGCGGCAGAAGCAGATAAATTGAAGTATATAAGGACAATGTTTCTCATTGAGTAGAAGTACATTTATTCTTTATAGCAGCGGAGAAAAAAGGACAACTTAAAGCCACACAGAGACATATAGAACTTTATTCTCTTTATTGATAATTGAAGAAAAGTACAAGACTTGTACTGAAGTACAATGCTTACAACCAATCTCACTTTACAATGGAAGCCAACTGAGCAATGCTACAAAGTTTACATTTGATACTTGGATACATTGGATGACAACTCGATATACTGACTTGGCTTATAATCTCACTGGTACAACTGATTACAATATTCCATACATTATGCCCTTTATAAACAGAAGACATCATCTCGTACAAGGAGAGCTTCTGTATGCCCAACAAATCTTCGATGCCGCAGAACCAACAAGCCAATCTTCGAGTGTAGAACATTCCAAACACGAGCACCTGCCCACAAAACATGGGTCAGCACATCATCAATGTACTGGCGAGCAGAATCCAACCCACTCGCCTAAACCAACATTATAGTAATCATTTAAGCAGCATTTATGAGAATGATCTTTCTACATGAGCCTAGCATCAGTTTACAGTTCTTGAGCAGAAACATTGAAGTAAGTAAACATGTTTTAGCATGGAATATCATTTCTTTGTGTAAGGCATCATCTAAGCATACTAAGTGTTATCATTCAACAGGTTATGGCATTGATGAAAAAGGCAATGCATTAGCAAATTCGTATTTAACATGTTGAGCATGTTATAGAGTCCCATTTCTTAAAGGCAACAACACAACATTCTTTCATTTAGCATGTTAAACAGGAAAGTTGAACCAATATATACAATATCATAATTATGTGATTCTTATCAATAGCCGACTTCTCATACCTGCATCAAATACAGGTTATCAGATATACTTACGCTGTCTGCATAAAATATTCATTAGCATGCATCTTGACTACATTGTGTAATGCCCCGCTCTGCACGAGGCATTTGGTTGGCTTGTTGGATGGGATCAGAATGTTGGACCGTGACTTATGTTGGAGATCAGCTGAATTGAGACTGATGCAGTCTTTCTTAGCTGGCTAGATGGAATGGGTATTGGAATGTGGCTCGCTGGTGGAGCTACGCTTGATGAGATTGGAGCAGGAAGACCGTTATATAAGGCAAGTGGAACTGTCCTCCTTCTTCCTTATTCCTGCATGCTTAATAAATAGAATAATGTGATGTTATGAATAAGTCCCTAATGTCCCTTACCTTGAATGTTGAATAATTGTGATGCGATGCTTTAGTTGCTAATTCGATAGAGATTCATATGCTGGGAATCCTTGAATGAATAACACATGAACTTTGAATTGCTGAACGAATCACACTCGAACCACTAATGTAACATGATGCCTGAGATTGAATCGATAATGTCCCTGATGCTTAAGATTGATGAAATGAATGAATTACTTGAATAATGAGATGCTGCGTGAATGATACATGAGAAAAGAATTGAATATGCTATGGTTTCTATAAAATAAATGAAATGCTACAGGTCCCTTTGAAATGAATGAATGCTGTTGTTCCTCCTTAGAAGGAACATAATGAGAAATATTGTAATGAAGCAATGAATGAGAATTGATGAGGCTTGGGATCATTGAGATCACCAAATGAAATGATGGTAATGTTGGGAATGAATAAGTCATTGAACATGACTTGAATGAGATGAATGATGATGCACTGTTGTCTTTACTTCAATATTTCACCATGCATTTTATGTTCACGATTGAGTCGGACACGCATTCGCATGATCATAGGACAACTTATGCATAAGTGATGGGGATATGTTTTCTCGGACGGTACCCCGGGACGTTAGGGCGACCGATCCGGCCTAGGAGAAAACATTGGCATGCCAGTAGGGGCACGGGTTCTGCGAGGCATCCTTTGGGGCTAGCTACCTTCTCTGGAGTCATCGCATTACCAACGAAGACCTATATGGCAACGTCCGTATGGTTAAACACCAGTGACAATGTAGTCAGGATGCATGCTAATGAATGTCTTTTACAGGCAGAGTAAGTATATCTGCTAACCTGTATTTGATGCAGGTATGAGGGAGTCGGCTATCGGTAAGAAATCACTTAAATGTGATAATTCAATATATGTGTTAGTTTAACTTGCATGCTTACGTTCCAAATAAGTTTGATGATGCTGTATGTAGCCTTTCAGTATGAGATCCTGCTTATCATGTTAAGTTCAGTATGCTAAGAAAGATGCTTTGCTAATCATTGTTCAAACACAACATACATGCTAAGTGATGCTTGAAGTGAGAACTGTCATAATGTTTAAGATGTTAATGTTAACGATGCCTCAATGATACCTTTTCATGATAACACCTAGTATGCCTCAATGATGCCTTTGCATGATAACACCAAGAATGTTAAAAAGATATGTCCACATGAATGCTACAAAGAATATGTTTACATGCTTCACTCTGATTATTGCCCATGAACTGTAAACTGATGCTAGGCCCCAAGTAGAAAGACCATTCTAATAAATGTTTGCTTAAATGATCACTTTAAATGTTGGTTTATGCGAGTGGGTTGGATTCTACTCGCCAGTGCATAGATGATGTGCTGACCCACGTTTTGTGGGCAGGTGCTCTTGCTTGGAATATTCTACACACAAAGATTGGCTTGATTGGTTCCGTGGCATCGAAGATTTGTTGGGCATACAGAAGCTCTCCTTGTACAAGATGATGTCTTCTGTTTATAAAGGACATAATGTATGGAACATTGTAATCAGTTGTACCAGTGAGATTGTAAGCCAAGTCGGTATATCGAGTTGTAATCCATTGTATCCAAATATCAAATATAAGCTGTATAGCATTGTTCAGTTGGTTTCCAATGTAAAAAGAGATGTACTGTAATCATTGTACTTCAATACAAGTCTTGTACTCTTCTTCAATTATCAATAAAGAGAATAAAGTTCTATATATCTCTGTGTGGCTTCAAGTTACTCTTTTTCTCCGCTGCTATAAAGAAGTGATGTACTTCTATTCAATGAGAAAGATTGTCCTCACTAACTTCAATTTGTCTGCTTCTGCCGCTGCGATGTGTTTCTATTTGAAGATAATCGATTATGTACCATCTTTGCCTAGTATAAGTGCAATACCAGACTTGTACGACATCACGCCCAAGCGAGGACGATCGATTCCAAGAGATAAAATATGTGAAGAAATGACTCTACGAATCGGGGCGTGACAAATTGGTATCAAAGCACGGCTTTACGTCCTTGGTCTCTTCTTTGATTCATTTTAAATCAAAGTTGCATCGATGATTGACTAAAGTTGCTTCCGCGATCACTCAACGTTACTTCCGTAATTAAATCAAAGATTGCTTCCGCGATTATGCTATTGTTGTCCGGTAATTATCCTTATGTTATCTGTGCTTGAAAGTTTATTGACCCTCTTGGCTGCTCACTAGATGTTCCATACAATAAGTCTATATACATTGTGATGCCCCTAAATGAATGATTGTTGTTGGTTTGGACACAAATAACCTAACAATGACTCGATGCCATAGTATGCTATATTGTGAATGTTGTTTGGAATACGGGAATAAAAGAAAGGTGGCTATGTATGCTGTGACAAGATGAGAATTGCATGTGATGTTGGAAAAGAATTGTGAATGACATAATTGATGGATGAGTTTGACAGAACTGGTGAATTGACTCATGTGTGTTGCTAAGTGCTTTCGAGACGCTAAGAATGTTGGCTTATACTATTGAGACCCCGAGATGTTGGCTAAGTGTTGTGATCGTCATAGATCACGAATGTCTGGAATAGAATTGAGTTGGTATTGTTAAAGGATGGCTTCATTTCTGAGTGGTATATTGCCTCTACCACCTCAGAACGAGATGTATGTTGACCCTTTCCATGGGATAGCAGTGAGACTATCTGTGAGTACTGGGTAGTGCCGAGACTTAGTTGGGAGTCATGTATTGTGGCTAGATGACTCGAGTGTCCCTTGACGGTGATGTTATGTTGGATAGCGAGATTGTCGGAAATTGTAATCGGTGGCATGGTTAGAAATTGTTTAGTCGAGTGCTGACTCAGACTAGTAAGACCGTTAGTATGCTATGAGTAAATGGATTTGGCTAGAGAATGTTGTGGCTTAGAATATCTGAATGTTGATTTCGATTGGTTGGATGCAAATTATTTGTGGCTAATACAATGTTGATTGCTAAGATGAAAGTTTTGGAAAAAGTTGTCGGTGACCAAAGGAATATTAGAGATTTGTGCCTTGACCCTAAGGTGTAATAGATGTTAACCCATCTAGATCACCAAAGGATATTCGTTGCTTATGCGCATATATGCTCAAGAATTGAATTGTACCAGAAAAGTGACAAGTAGCAACCCTGAATCCTTGTGTTGCATAGAGGATGGTTAATTGATACATGAATTATCAGATTGAATGGAATGAACTACTCGACCCTTGAGGTAGAGAATTTTAAGAATGTCCATATAAGATTTTGACGGCTGGAAAAGGAACGAAATTTAAGAATGCCCGTAAGAGAGTTTGATGATTGAGAAATGAATGGGAACAAGAAATTTCAAACGTGTTGGATAATGTCGGTATAGGTGATTGTTGGTTGGGATATAGATTGTTGGCTTATGACTTAGTGGTGCAACCTTGTCATACAGACCGAATAGTATGATTCTATAGTTATATTAAAACTATCGGAATCGATGACCCTTGAATAGTTAACCTTGGTTATGGGTTTATGTGGGTACAAAGGAATCGGACCAGAAATTGAATCATTGGAAATTTACTTGATGGATTATTAGAACGATAAAGATCGTATGTCGGATTTGGAATTGACCGTAATATTGATAGATCGATCTTAGTCGATTGTTGGGTAAGTCTAGAATGAGCCTCTGTGGGAATTATTTCCTTGAGGAAGACCCTGAATAGATAGACTTGACCCTAGCGACCAGTTGATGATTTACCAATTGCTGGCTTAGCCCAATTGGCGATTCATTATTCAGACTGAATTGATACCCATAGGTTTGGGTAGAGTTCCTTAGAACTGCCGGTTGCTTGTTGGTCCTAAGAAACAGAAACTAGTATAACCCTAGTAGCCGTCCACTCTAGGGGAGTCACCTGAATGATTAGGTATAGCTGTCGGTATAGCTAACCATTGAGACTGGACCGAATAATAGATGGCCGTTGGCGACCCATAGAATGACCTTGTGGCATTGAACGAGAGATGGTGATGAGTATGATCTAAGAATGATAAGTTGTAAGTATATGCTCCAATATGAACCTTAGAGATGTTTGACCCTTGAGAATTATGTGTCGGCCTATAGCGGGAAATGGAATCGTGGGATGAGACTTGATTTGTATGTATCGAATAGTGAATTATTATATGAGATGGAATTGACTGCTCATGACGGAAATGTTGGATAAGTATCTATAGTCGGGTAGCTGGGTTAACCTTGACTGTTGCATAGAATTATACCCTGACTCGGATAATCGATAGTTGGTGATGTTGGATTGTATCTTTTAGAAAAGATGAATTGCCTCGGTAAAAAATGTTGTTGGATTTGGGAAGAAAAATGATTGTTGTTGTGAAACCTTGATATGATTGGCTCTAAGTTAGACCCTTGATCGAATGTTAGAAATGTTATGCTTGGATGGAGATTGTCCCTGATGTTAAGTGGTGGCCTGGAAAATAGTGATTGTGGCAAAGTGAATAAAGTGATAAGTCAATTGAAAGGATACTAAGTCTGATTTGGGAAAGAGAGTTATATCGTGGCTGATCGAATTATACTATCATGGAAGTTGGTTGAAGTACATATGTTTTGGGGACGCCTAAAATATGTGTATGGATACAGCCGAAGTGATAGGTTGCGACTGAGATAATATTGTTGGAAGAATTTATCGCACTAGTGCAGACTTTGGCTGAAATGCATATATTTTGGGGATGCCTGAAATATGTGTATGGATCCAAATGAAGTGATGTGTTGCGACCAAGATAGAATGCAAGAAAAATGTTGGTGAATCAATGAGAAGTTGCAAGTATTTGGAAAAAGAGATAGATGGATTGAATCGTTGATTGATTAAAATGATACTGTTGGACAGCTATTTTGAAATGACCGAGTGGGCTGAAATGAATATTGAATTGAAGCTGAATGAGTAACTCATTGTGATTAAGTGAATCTAGTAGATGAGTTGTTTTCTTAAGTTTCGAGGACAAAACTTTTTCTGAGTGGTATATTATGTAATGCCCCGCTCTGCACGAGACATTTGGTTGGCTTGTTGGATGGGATCAGAATGTTGGACCGTGACTTATATTGGAGATCAGGAGAATTGAGACTGATGCAGTCTTTCTTAGCTGGCTAGATGGAATGGGTATTGGAATGTGGCTCGCTGGTGGAGCTACGCTTGATGAGATTGGAGCAGAAAGACCGTTATATAAGGCAAGTGGAACTGTCCTCCTTCCTCCTTATTCTTGTATGCTTAATAAATGGAATAATATGATGTTATGAATAAGTTCCTAATGTCCCTTACCTTGAATGTTGAATAATTGTGATGCGATGCTTTAGTTGCTAATTCGATAGAGATTCATATGCTGGGAATCCTTGAATGAATAACACATGAACTTTGAATTGCTGAACGAATCACACTCGAACCACTAATGTAACATGATGCCTGAGATTGAATCGATAATGTCCCTGATGCTTAAGATTGATGAAATGAATGAATCACTTGAATAATGAGATGCTGCGTGAATGATACATGAGAAAAGAATTGAATATGCTATGGTTTCTATAAAATAAATAAAATGCTACAGGTCCCTTTGAAATGAATGAATGCTGTTGTTCCTCCTTAGAAGGAACATAATGAGAAATGTTGAAATGAAGCAATGAATGAGAATTGATGAGGCTTGGGATCATTGAGATCACCAAATGAAATAATGGTAATGTTGGGAATGAATAAGTCATTGAACATGACTTGAATGAGATGAATGATGATGCACTGTTGTCTTTACTTCAATATTTCACCATGCATTTTATGTTCACGATTGAGTCGGACACGCATTCGCATGGTCATAGGACAACTTATGCATAAGTGATGGGGATATGTTTTCTCGGACGGTACCCCGGGACATTAGGACGACCGATCCGGCCTAGGAGAAAACATTGGCGTGCCAGTAGGGGCACGGGTTCTGCGCGGCATCCTTTGGGGCTAGCTACCTTCTCTGGAGTCATCGCATTACCAACGAAGACCTATATGACAACGTCCGTATGGTTAAACACCAGTGACAATGTAGTCAGGATACATGCTAATGAATGTCTTTTGCAGGCAGAGGAAGTATATCTGCTAACCTGTATTTGATGCAGGTATGAGGGAGTCGGCTATCGGTAAGAAATCACTTAAATATGATAATTCAATATATGTGTTGGTTTAACTTGCATGCTTACGTTCCAAATAAGTTTGATGATGCTGTATGTAGCCTTTCAGTATGAGATCCTGCTTATCATGTTAAGTTCAGTATGCTAAGAAAGATGCCTTGCTAATCATTGCTCAAACACAACATACATGCTAAGTGATGCTTGAAGTGAGAACTGTCATAATGTTTAAGATGTTAATGTTAACGATGCCTCAATGATGCCTTTTCATGATAACACCTAGTATGCCTCAATGATGCCTTTGCATGATAACACCAAGAATGTTAAAAAGATATGTCCACATGAATGCTACAAAGAATATGTTTACAAGCTTCACTCTGATTATTGCTCATGAACTGTAAACTGATGCTAGGCCCCAAGTAGAAAGACCATTCTAATAAATGTTTGCTTAAATTATCACTTTAAATGTTGGTTTATGCGAGTGGGTTGGATTCTACTCGCCAGTGCATAGATGATGTGCTGACCCACGTTTTGTGGGCAGGTGCTCTTGCTTGGAATATTCTACACACAAAGATTGGCTTGATTGGTTCCGCGACATCGAAGATTTGTTGGGCATACAGAAGCTCTCCTTGTACAAGATGATGTCTTCTGTTTATAAAGGGCATAATGTATGGAACATTGTAATCAGTTGTACCAGTAAGATTGTAAGCCAAGTCGGTATATCGAGTTGTAATCCATTGTATCCAAATATCAAATGTAAGCTGTATAGCATTGTTCAGTTGGTTTCCAATGTAAAGAGAGATGTACTGTAATCATTGTACTTCAATACAAGTCTTGTACTCTTCTTCAATTATCAATAAAGAGAATAAAGTTCTATATATCTCTGTGTGGCTTCAAGTTACTCTTTTTCTCTGCTGCTATAAAGAAGTGATGTACTTCTATTCAATGAGAAAGATTGTCCTCACTAACTTCAATTTGTCTGCTTCTGCCGCTGCGATGTGTTTCTATTTGAAGATAATCGATTATGTACCATCTTTGCCTAGTACAAGTGCAATACCAGACTTGTACGGCATCACGTCCAAGCGAGGACGATCGATTCCAAGAGATAAAATATGTGAAGAAATGACTCTACGAATCGGGGCGTGACACATGGTCACTGGTGTTGTTAAACCATATGGACTCTTTTCATTTTATTTTATTTCAAGATAATGCGGTCAGCATAGTAGGTGGCGAGCCTCTATGCCACCCCGCCTTATCCGTGCTCCCATAGCACTCATCATTATTTCCTCCTAGGCCGAATCGGTCCCCAGGGCCCTAGGAACCGTTCGAGGAAATTATTACTCAAACCTTGTATACAAGTTGTCCATGACCATGCGAATGCGTGTCCGACTCGATTATGAACAAAATCGCATGGTAAAATGTATTAAGGAAAGTAAAGGCAACAGTGCATCATTAGTCATATTCAATGACTTATTCATTTCATCATTTCCATCATTTCATTCGGTGATCTCAACGATCCCAGCTTTATCATTTCTCATTCATTGCTTCATTGCAACGTATCTCATTTCATTCCTTTCTTAAGAGGAACATAACATTCATTCATTTCATAGGGACATTTATTCATTCATTCATTTCTTATAAAGACAGGCAGCATTTAAATTCTTACAACAGACATATAGAGAGTACATGATTCTAGTGTTTCATTCAGTTCATTGATTCGATAGCATAGCCAGTTCATTTCTTATTCTATCATTCATAAGGTATCTCATTATTCAAGTGTCTACTTGTTCCAGCAGCGTTAAGCATAAGGGGCAATGTTATCAATTCAATGTCAGGCCTCAAATCTACATTAGCAGTTCAATGTGTTGTTCATTTCAATAATTCTCAACATAAGCATCTCTATTATTCAGCAACTAACATATGGGACATTTAGGGACAGTTCATAGCCTTTCAATACTTTATTTATTAAGCATGAAGGAGTAAGGAGGAGGAAGGACAGTTCCACTCACCCATAATTTCACTAAGCGTAGCTCCACCAGCAAGCCACGTTCCAATACCCATTTCGTCTAGCCAGCTAAAGTGAGATTACATCAGTCTCAATTCTTCTGATTCCCAACTTGAGTCACGGTCCAATATTCTGATTCCATCTAATAAGCCAACCAAATGCCTCGTGCGGAGCGGGGCATTACATTGCATAGAGCTGGTTGTCCCGCAGCGTCTGAAGTACTTCTCTCAAGTGTCCGACATGAGTCTCCCTGTCTTTTGAGTAGATCAAGATGTCATCGATGAACACGACAACGAACTTGTCTAAGAACGGTCGAAACACTCTATTCATTAAATCCATAAAGGCTGCTAGAGCATTGGTCAAACCGAATGGCATGACCAAAAACTCATAGTGTCCGTATCTCGTACGGAATGCTGAATTAGGAACATCTTCGGGTCTGATCTTCAACTGATGGTATCCAAAACGAAGATCAATTTTAGAAAACACGGTCGCCCCTTGTAGCTGATCGAATAGATCATCTATTCTTGGCAAGGGATACTTATTACGGATGGTTGCCTTATTCAGTTCTCTGTAATTGATGCATAGCCGCATCGTCCCATCCTTCTTCTTTACAAACAGTACTGGAGCTCTCCATGGAGATACACTTGGGCGAATGTATCCCCGGTCTAGTAATTCTTGTAGCTGTACCTTTAATTCCTTCAATTCTGTCGGAGCCATCCTGTACGACGCCCTTGATATCGGACGAGTATCCGGAAATGTAACAATTGTGAATTCAATTTCTCTATCCGGCGGCATTCCAGGTATCTCGTCCGGAAATACATCGGAGAACTCTGCCACAATTTCGGTCTGATTCGAGCCTACACTCTTCATTCGATTGTCTTGGACAGAAGCGAGAAAGCCTTCACACCCTGAGTACAACATGTGCCTTGCTGTAACTGCTGATATGACCATGGGTCCTTGGAACGCTGAGCCGCACGAATAAGAGAATTTTGTTTCTCCGGGTAGGCGAAACACAACTCTCTTATCCGCACAGTCGATAGTTGCATGACAGGCGCTGAACCAGTCCATTCCCAATATGATATCGTACTCATTGATGTCGAGTACAATTGCGTCCAAAGATAAAGTCTTGCCTCCAATTTTAATGTAGCCGTCCCTACAAATCAAAGTTGCAGGCATATCTACTCCCGAAGGAGTACTAATACACAAAGTTGTCTTTAGTTGAGTCATACAAAATTTATTTTTCGTTGCAAAATCAGAAGAGATAAAGCAATGAGTAGCGCCAGAATCAAAAAGTACTCTTGCAGGTATGCCTTTGTACAACAACATACCTGTTATAACATTCTCTGCGGTCTGGGCCTCTGCCTGAGTCAAGGCATAAACCCTTGCTTGGCCATCTTGTTGATTCGGTGCATTCCCAGTTGGAGCTGGCAAGGCTGGTGGCGCTTGGCCACGATGCTGGTTGTTGAGTTGGCCCCGGTTCTGATTGTTGTTATGCCCACGATAGTGATTATTGTTATTTCCACGAGGAGGATACTGGTTCTCTCCCCTAGTTCTGCATTCAAATGCCTTGTGATTAATTCCCCCACATTTGTAACACCCGATGCGACAGTCCTCGCGACGATGACCAATTCGATTGCACCTGTTGCAATGCAGTTCCTGATACGGTCCTTTGTTATTGCCCGTATTCGGACGCTTAGGCGTGTCATTTCTTCCTGCAGACCAAGGTCGTTCCTGATTATTGAGTCCTTGGTTGCTCTGCATTGTCCCACGACTAGCCGGTTGGTGAAATCTCTCCATCTCGAGAGCTGTCTCGTACGCCTCCCGGTAAGACATACATTTTCGACTTAGAACATCCCACTCCATGCCTTCATTCAAGCCTTGCACAAATCTTTCTCGCTTGGCATCGTCATTCGGTACCATGTACCCAGCGAATGCGACTCTCTTCAAAAACTCTGTCTCGTAGCTGACATACTGTCCTGTCGAAGTGCAATAAACTTATTCGCTTTTTGTTGACGGACAGCAGGTGGGATGAATTGGGTAATGAAAGCCTGCTTGAAGGCCTCCCAAGACATCTTCATATCCTGACTATTTTCGCAAAGTGTCTGTCTCTGCGAAATCCACCATTCCTGGGCCTTGAGACGAAGTTGTACAACGGTACACTCCACTCTCTTGCTGCCCTGAATCTCTAACATTCGGAAATAGCCCTCTAGTGTGTTCAAGAAGCCTATCACCTCATCTGGATCCTCTTTTCTATTAAATTCAGGCGGGTCACAACTCTTAAATTCAGAGAACTTGAAGCTCGGTCTCTTCCGTGTCGGCGTCTCAGATTTCTCTGCCGGCACTTGTCACGCCCCGATTCGTAGAGTCATCTCTTCACATATTTTATCTCTTGGAATCGATCGTCCTCGCTTGGGTGTGATGCCGTACAAGTCTGGTATTGCACTTGTACTAGGCAAAGATGGTACATAATCGATTATCTTCAATTAGAAACACATCGCAGCGGCAGAAGCAGACAAATTGAAGTTAGTGAGGACAATCTTTCTCATTGAATAGAAGTACATCATTTCTTTATAGCAGCGGAGAAAAAGAGTAACTTGAAGCCACACAGAGATATATAGAACTTTATTCTCTTTATCGATAATTGAAGAAGAGTACAAGACTTGTATTGAAGTACAATGATTACAGCACATCTCTCTTTACATTGGAAACCAACTGAACAATGCTATACAGCTTACATTTGATATTTGGATACAATGGATGACAACTCGATATACCGACTTGGCTTACAATCTCACTGGTACAACAGATTACAATGTTCCATACATTATGCCCTTTATAAACAGAAGACATCATCTTGTACAAGGAGAGCTTCTGTATGCCCAACAAATCTTCGATGCCGCGGAACTAATCAAGCCAATCTTCGTGTGTAGAATATTCCAAGCAAGAGTACCTGCCCACAAAACGTGGGTCAGCACATCATCTATGTACTGGCGAGTAGAATCCAACCCACTCGCATAAACCAACATTTAAAGTGATCATTTAAGCAAACATTTATTAGAATGGTCTTTCTACTTGGGGCCTAGCATCAGTTTGCAGTTCATGGGCAATAATCAGAGTGAAGCATGTAAACATATTCTTAGCAGCATTCAGGTGGACATATCTTTTTAGCATTCTTGGTGTTATCATGCAAATGCATCATTGAGGCATACTAGGTGTTATCACAAAAAGGCATCATTGAGGCATCGTTAACATTATCATCTTAAACATGTTATAACAGTTCTCACTTCAGGCATCACTTAGCATGTATGTTGTGTTTGAGCAATGATTATAGCATAGCATCTTTCTAGCATACTGAATTTAACATGTTAAGCAGGATCTCATACTGAAAGGCTACATACAGCATCAATTTACTTATTTGGAACGTAAGCACGCAAGTTAAACCAACACATATATTGAATTATCACATTTAAGTGATTTCTTACCGATAGCCGACTCCTCATACCTGCATCCAATACAGGTTAGCAAAATAACTTACTCTGCCTGCATAAGACATTCATTAGCATGCATCCTGACTACATGGTCACTGGTGTTTAACCATACGGACATTGCCATATAGGTCTTCATTGGTAATGCGATGACTCCAGAGAAGGTAGCTAGCCCCAAAGGATGCCTCACAAAACCCGTGCCCCTACTGGCACGCCAATGTTTTCTCCTAGGCCGGATCGGTCGTCCTAACGTCCCGGGGTACCGTCCGAGAAAACATATCTCCATCACTTATGCATAAGTTGTCCTATGACCATGCGAATGCGTGTCCGACTCAATCGTGACATAAAACACATGGTAAAATATTGAAGTAAAGACAACAGTGCATCATCATTCATCCCATTCAAGTCATGTTCAATGACTTATTCATTCCCAACATTACCATCATTTCATTTGGTGATCTCAACGATCCCAAGCCTCATCAATTCTCATTCATTGCTTCATTGCAACATTTCTCATTTGTTCCTTCTAAGGAGGAACAACAGCATTCATTCCTTTTAAAGGGACCTGTATCATTTCATTCATTTCATAGGGACAATAGCATATTCAATTCTTTTCTCATGTATCATTTATGCAGCATCTCATTATTCAAGTGATTCATTCATTTCATCGATCTTAAGCATAAGGGACATTATCAATTCAATCTCAGGCATCATGTTACATTAGCAGTTCTAGTGTAATTCGTTCAGCAGTTCCAAAGTTCATGTGTTATTCATTCAATAATTCCCAGCATAGGCATCTCTATTGATTTAGCAACTAAAGCATCGCATCACAATTATTCAACATTCAAGGTAAGCAACATTAGGGACATATTCATATTCATAGCATCATATTATTCCATTTATTAAGCATGCAGGAATAAGGAGGAAGGAGGACAGTTCCACTTGCCTTATATAACGGTCTTCCTGCTCCAATCTCATCAAGCGTAGCTCCACCAGCGAGCCACATTCCAATACCCATTCCATCTAGCCAGCTAAGAAAGACTACATCAGTCTCAATTCTCCTAATCTCCAACATAAGTCACGGTCCAACATTCTGATCCCATCCAACAAGCCAACCAAATGCCTCGTGCAGAGCGGGGCATTACATAATATACCACTCAGAAAAAGTTTCGTCCTCGAAACTTAAGAAAATAACTCATCTACTAGATTCACTCACTCATAATGAGTTATTCGTGCAGCTTTAATTCAATATTCATTTCAGCCCACTCAGTCATTTGAAAATAGCTACCCAACTGTATCATTTTAATCAATCAACGATTCAATCCATCTATCTCTTTTTCCAAATACTTGCAACTTCTCATTGATTCACCAACATTTTTCTTGTATTCTATCTTGGTCGCAACACATCACTTCATTTGGATCCATACACATATTTCAGGCGTCCCCAAAACATATGCATTTCAGCCAAAGTCTGCGCTAGTGCGATAAATTCTTCCAACAATATTATTTCAGTCGCAACCTATCACTTCGGCTGTATCCATACACATATTTTAGGCGTCCCCAAAACATATGTACTTCAACCAACTTCCATGATAGTATAATTCGATCAGCCACGATATAACTCTCTTTCCCAAATCAGACTTAGCATCCTTTCAATTGACTTATCACTTTATTCACTTTGCCATAATCACTATTTTCCAGGCCACCACTTAACATCAGGGACAATCTCCATCCAAGCATAACATTTCTAACATTCGATCAAGGGTCTAACTTAGAGCCAATCATATCAAGGTTTCACAACAACAATCATTTTCCTTCCCAAATCCAACAACATTTTTCACCGAGGCAATTCATCGTTTCTAAAAGATACAATCCAACATCACCAGCTATCGATTATCCGAGTCAGGGTATAATTCTATGCAACAGTCAAGGTTAACCCAGCTACCCGACTATAGATACTTATCCAACATTTTCGTCATGAGCAGTCAATTCTATCTCATATAATAATTCACTATTCGATACATACAAATCAAGTCTCATCCCACGATTCCATTTCCCGCTATAGGCCGACACATAATTCTCAAGGGTCAAACATCTCTAAGGTTCATATTGGAGCATATACTTACAACTTATCATTCTTAGATCATACTCATTACCATCTCTCGTTCAATGCCACAAGGTCATTCTATGGGTCGCCAACGGCCATCTATTATTCGGTCCGGTCTCAATGGTTAGCTATACCGACAGCTATACCTAATCATTCAGGTGACTCCCCTAGAGTGGACGGCTACTAGGGTTATACTAGTTTCTGCTTCTTAGGGCCAACAAGCAACCGACAGTTCTAAGGAACTCTACCCAAACCTATGGGTATTAATTCAGTCTGAATAATGAATCGCCAATTGGGCTAAGCCAGCAATTGGTAAATCATCAACTGGTCGCTAGGGTCAAGTCTATCTATTCAAGGTCTTCCTCAAGGAAATAATTCCCACAGAGGCTCATTCTAGACTTACCCAACAATCGACTAAGATCGATCTATCAACATTACGGTCAATTCCAAATCCGACATACGATCTTCATCGTTCTAATAATCCATCAAGTAAATTTCCAATGATTCAATTTCTGGTCCAATTGCTTCGTACCCACATAAACCCATAACCAAGGTTAACTATTCAAGGGTTATCGATTCCGATAGTTTTAATATAACTATAGAATCATACTATTCGGTCTGTATGACAAGGTTGCACCACTAAGTCATAAGCCAACAATCTATATCCCAACCAACAATCACCTATACCGACATTATCCAACACGTTTGAAATTTCTTGTTCCCATTCATTTCTCAATCATCAAACTCTCTTACGGGCATTCTTAAATTTTGTTCCTTTTCCAGCTGTCAAAAATCTTATATGGACATTCTTAAAATTCTCTATCTCAAGGGTCGAGTAGTTCATTCCATTCAATCTGATAATTCATGTATCAATTAACCATCCTCTATGCAACACAAGGATTCAGGGTTGCTACTTGTCACTTTTCTGGTACAATTCAATTCTTGAGCATATATGCGCATAAGCAATGAATATCCTTTGGTGATCTAGATGGGTTAACATCTATTACACCTTAGGGTCAAGACACAAATCTCTAATATTCCTTTGGTCACCGACAACTTTTTCCAAAACTTTCATCTTAGCAATCAACATTGTATTAGCCACAAATAATTTGCATCCAACCAATCGAAATCAACATTCAGATATTCTAAGCCACAACATTCTCTAGCCAAATCCATTTACTCATAGCATACTAACGGTCTTACTAGTCTGAGTCATCATTCGACTAAACAATTTATAACCAAAGCCATCTGCTACAATTCCGACAATCTCGCTACCCAACATAGCATAACCATCAAGGGACATTCGAGTCATCTAGCCACAATACATGACTCCCAGCTAAGTCTCGGCACTACCCAGTACTCACAGATAGTCTCACTGCTATCCCATGGAAAGGGTCAACATACATCTCGTTCTGAGGTGGTAGAGGCAATATACTACTCAGAAATGAAGCCATCCTTAAACAATACCAACTCAATTCTATTCCAGACATTCGTGATCTATGATGATCACAACACTTAGCCAACATCTTAGGGTCTCAATAGTATAAGCCAACATTCTTCGCGTCTCTAAAGCTCTTAGCAACACACATGAGTCAATTCACCAGTTCTGTCAAACTCATCCATCAATTATTTCATTCCCAACTCTTTTCCAACATCACATGTAATTCTCAACTTGTTGCAGCATACATAGCCATTTTTCTATATTCCCACATTCCAAACAGCATTCACAATATAGCATACTATGGCATCGAGTCATTGTTGGGTTATTTGTGTCCAAACCAATAACAATCATTCATTTAGGGGCATCACAATGTATATAGACTTATTGTATGGAACATCCAGTGAGCAGCCAAGAGGGTCAATGAACTTTCAAGCACAGATAACATAAGGATGATTACCGAACAACAATAGCATAATCGCGGAAGCAATCTTTGATTTAATCGCGGAAGCAACGTTGAGTTATCGTGGAAGCAACTTTAGTTAATCATCGATGCAACTTTGATTTGAAATGAATCAAAGAAGAGACCAAGGACGTAAAGCCGTGCTCTGATACCAATTTGTCACGCCCCGATTCGTAGAGTCATCTCTTCACATATTTTATCTCTTGGAATCGATCGTCCTCGCTTGGGCGTGATGCCGTACAAGTCTGGTATTGCACTTGTACTAGGCAAAGATGGTACATAATCGATTATCTTCAATTAGAAACACATCGCAGCGGCAGAAGCAGACAAATTGAAGTTAGTGAGGACAATCTTTCTCATTGAATAGAAGTACATCATTTCTTTATAGCAGCGGAGAAAAAGAGTAACTTGAAGCCACACAGAGATATATAGAACTTTATTCTCTTTATTGATAATTGAAGAAGAGTACAAGACTTGTATTGAAGTACAATGATTACAGCACATCTCTCTTTACATTGGAAACCAACTGAACAATGCTATACAGCTTACATTTGATATTTGGATACAATGGATGACAACTCGATATACCGACTTGGCTTACAATCTCACTGGTACAACGGATTACAATGTTCCATACATTATGCCCTTTATAAACAGAAGACATCATCTTGTACAAGGAGAGCTTCTGTATGCCCAACAAATCTTCGATGCCGCGGAACTAATCAAGCCAATCTTCGTGTGTAGAATATTCCAAGCAAGAGTACCTGTCCACAAAACGTGGGTCAGCACATCATCTATGTACTGGCGAGTAGAATCCAACCCACTCGCATAAACCAACATTTAAAGTGATCATTTAAGCAAACATTTATTAGAATGGTCTTTCTACTTGGGGCCTAGCATCAGTTTGCAGTTCATGGGCAATAATCAGAGTGAAGCATGTAAACATATTCTTAGCAGCATTCAGGTGGACATATCTTTTTAGCATTCTTGGTGTTATCATGCAAATGCATCATTGAGGCATACTAGGTGTTATCACAAAAAGGCATCATTGAGGCATCGTTAACATTATCATCTTAAACATGTTATAACAGTTCTCACTTCAGGCATCACTTAGCATGTATGTTGTGTTTGAGCAATGATTATAGCATAGCATCTTTCTAGCATACTGAATTTAACATGTTAAGCAGGATCTCATACTGAAAGGCTACATACAGCATCAATTTACTTATTTGGAACGTAAGCACGCAAGTTAAACCAACACATATATTGAATTATCACATTTAAGTGATTTCTTACCGATAGCCGACTCCTCATACCTGCATCCAATACAGGTTAGCAAAATAACTTACTCTGCCTGCATAAGACATTCATTAGCATGCATCCTGACTACATGGTCACTGGTGTTTAACCATACGGACATTGCCATATAGGTCTTCATTGGTAATGCGATGACTCCAGAGAAGGTAGCTAGCCCCAAAGGATGCCTCACAAAACCCGTGCCCCTACTGGCACGCCAATGTTTTCTCCTAGGCCGGATCGGTCGCCCTAACGTCCCGGGGTACCGTCCGAGAAAACATATCTCCATCACTTATGCATAAGTTGTCCTATGACCATGCGAATGCGTGTCCGACTCAATCGTGACATAAAACACATGGTAAAATATTGAAGTAAAGACAACAGTGCATCATCATTCATCCCATTCAAGTCATGTTCAATGACTTATTCATTCCCAACATTACCATCATTTCATTTGGTGATCTCAACGATCCCAAGCCTCATCAATTCTCATTCATTGCTTCATTGCAACATTTCTCATTTGTTCCTTCTAAGGAGGAACAACAGCATTCATTCCTTTCAAAGGGACCTGTATCATTTCATTTATTTCATAGGGACAATAGCATATTCAATTCTTTTCTCATGTATCATTTATGCAGCATCTCATTATTCAAGTGATTCATTCATTTCATCGATCTTAAGCATAAGGGACATTATCAATTCAATCTCAGGCATCATGTTACATTAGCAGTTCTAGTGTAATTCGTTCAGCAGTTCCAAAGTTCATGTGTTATTCATTCAATAATTCCCAGCATAGGCATCTCTATTGATTTAGCAACTAAAGCATCGCATCACAATTATTCAACATTCAAGGTAAGCAACATTAGGGACATATTCATATTCATAGCATCATATTATTCCATTTATTAAGCATGCAGGAATAAGGAGGAAGGAGGACAGTTCCACTTGCCTTATATAACGGTCTTCCTGCTCCAATCTCATCAAGCGTAGCTCCACCAGCGAGCCACATTCCAATACCCATTCCATCTAGCCAGCTAAGAAAGACTACATCAGTCTCAATTCTCCTGATCTCCAACATAAGTCACGGTCCAACATTCTGATCCCATCCAACAAGCCAACCAAATGCCTCGTGCAGAGCGGGGCATTACAGCACTTCCACGGTCTCGGTTGTTGCGGCCTTTGCAGAAACATTAGAATCGGCCGTCAACTTGGTGACAATCTGAGTTAGACTATCAACTTGTTTTTGTTGAGCATCCAGCTGCTCCTGAAACTGATACTGAAGCTGCTGCTGAACTGCGCGATGTTGAGCTTCGCTCTGCTTCCTCTGAGCCTCTATTTGCTTAATCAGTTTCTCAATCGGATCCGACGATGAATTCGTCTTTGAGCTATCACCCTTGGTCATTCTACAACAAAGAAATAATTCCATTAGCACTCATAAAATATTTATGGGATTATTGTATGGAATATTATTTCATGCCAGCGCTATCGACACCATCAATCGAGAAAATTTGCATCAAAACTTCCTTTTTGAAAAATATTTTTGAAATCTGAGGATTCTAAACGTGCTCTGATACCAACTTGTCACGCCCCGATTCGGGGAATCGCTCGCTTTGCTTCGATTCACGCCGAATCGATCGTCCTCGCTAAGGCGTGATGCCGTACAAGTCTGGAGTTGCACTTGTACAAGGCTAGAACATGCACATTTATATCAATTGGAAACATTTGAAAATAAGCCACAGTTGCGAAAATATTGGGACACAATATAGGAAGAAGAAATACTCATTTTATTCATAATTGTAGTCAGAATACAACTTTTCTTGATAATATTTGAAATGCCATTTCGGCTACATTGATTCATGAAAAGAAGTACAACTGATAGGCTGCCATGAAATAATTTCCCGTTCCATACATCATGCCCCTTTAGTACTTTGAAATATAAGCAGCTATCTTTGAAAACTCCGTAATACTTTGTGCGTCTTTTAGGGAAAAATAACTTGAAAGGAAACAGCAGTTCAGAAAGCTTTAATTCGGACGTGCGCCTGAGCCTTCTCCAGTACTTGTGGAGGAGGGGTCAGCACATTATAATAATGCGCTGGTGAGCCCCGTTGGCCCACTCAGCTAAACCAACATTTCATTAATGACAAGCATTTTAAAGATATGAACTTATTAGGGACAGGCTACATTCAGAGTAAATTCACAATAAATGTAACATGGAATAAACGATGTTTACTTTACCATTAGCCGAATCCAGCTTTCCTGCACAAGATACAGGATAATAATAATATACTTACTGCCCCTGCATAAAATAATCATTAGCATGCATCCTGACTACATGGCCACTGGCGCTGTTAAACCATATGGACATCTCTTTGCCTTATAGGACTTCAAGGTAATACAATGACTCCAAAGTAGGTAGCTAGCCCCTAAGGATGCCTCACAATACCCGTGCTCCCATTAGCACTCCAATGCTTCCTCCTAGGCCGAATCGGTCCCGGCGCCCCAGTACCGATTCAAGGAAACACACCACCAAATCTTGTGCACAAGTTGTCCATGACCATGCGAATGCGGGACCGACTCGATAAACATACAGTGAATGGTAGTTTTTGAAAGTAAATAGACAACTTGTTCATTTCGCAGCATTTTATCATCATTCTAGGCATCAATTCCATCTCAATTCAATGTTCAGTGGACAAGCATAATCTCAATTGTTGTTAACAGTGTAATCGATTCATTTCAATGTTCTATGTACTAGCATTCATTTCAATATTCTATGGACTAGCATTCATTTCAATGTTCTATGTTCCATTTCTAGCTTCTTAGTGGTATTGACTTGTGGCATTTAGCAACTTGATATCGATCAACGGATGTTGCAAGACAATTATTTAGTTGGCATGAAGGAATAGCGAGAGGGACAATACCACCACAGAGATCCACACTCACCAAATTAGAGAATCGCCGAGAGAGAGAGAGGAACACTTGCACGCTTAGCCTTCCGTCACGCGTCAGTCTGCATTGGCACCAAAAGTTTGGTTAATAATCCGTCTCGTTGTGTTCTCTTCTCTCAGAATTCTCAAGAATGAATGCTATGCAAATCGATGAAAACGGGCAGGAATCAAATCATCAAAAATTATTCAGAAAAGCATCCATCAAAACCAAGCAACAAAACCAGCAGCAAAACATCCAGGGAAAACTCTTGGACGCATTTCAAGATAAACCAATCCATTAGTTGGAAAGGTTCTTATGCACTTGTCCGTGATCGATTCGGTGCCGACGGTAAGTTTCCCCAATACTCGGTTCCGACCGAGTTAGCCAAGCCACAAGCCTTACATAGTGAACCGCTAGGAGCGGGACACTACAATTGTCACTCCGCACACGACGTACATCGGCCCCAAACTGACGCTTCACCATAGCAATGAATTTAAGAAACATACAATAGACAGCACACTTATCCTCCAACAAAACAACCCAAACAGCTCTAGAAAAATCATCTACCAAAGTCAAAAAATGTCGTGCCCCATTAGATGAGGGAACACGATATGGTCCCCACAGATCACAGTGTATAAGTTCAAAGCATCTCAAAGCACGACTACTACTATCAGGAAAAGCATCCCGAGTCTTTTTAGCTTGATGACAAATATCACAAGCCTTATGAGAAAACACACTACTACCAGAGAGAAAAGGTAAAGTCTGCATTACTTTATCTGAAGGATGCCCCAGTCTACTATGCCAAACCTCGGAATCACTCTCTCTGCATGCCAGGATTACCGAAGCCAAAGAAGCTGGAACCTCCCCCAAGAAGTAAAGTCTACCCCTTTGTTTATCTGCTCCAATCACCATCCTCGTACTTCGGTCCTGAACAAAACACAAATCAGGAGTAAATAACATATCACAATTTCTGGCACCAATCAATTGTGAGACAGAGATCAAGTTGCAAGTCAATGTCGGAACGTAAAGAACATCCGTCAACACCAATGAAGCAGTCAAAAATACTTTGTCTCGTAGAACAGCCTCAATAGTGCTCTTATCAGGCAAAGTCACAGGACAGACAGGGCCCTCAAAGCAATCAACTAAACAATCATGAGAACCTGTCGCATGAAGAGTAGCCCCAGTATCGAATATCCAAGGAACAGAAGAATTCTTACCCATCAGACGATTAGAGTTTGAAGGACCAGGGTTGGAAGGATTGTCGTTACCCAGCAAGTTCATCAGTTTCTGCCATTGTTCACCTGAGAGTGGTGAAGGATACCCTCTATGCATCATTTCTGCCGAACTCCCAGCAAGACCAGCAGGGACACCATGCCCAGCAGCGACGATGTAGCACCCAGTTTTCCAAATGAGGATAATTTTAAAATTTTGTGTTTATAATTATTTTAATAATGATATTTAATTCATGATATGATTTTTTGATAATTTTAAATCATTTTAAAATTATTTAAATCAATGACTTGTGGTTTTGACGTTTTGCTAGTGAAACCCTAAAGACTGTTTGACCTAGAGCCTAACCATGTTATTATAATATTTTAATGTCATTTTTGGCCTAAGGATATTTTTGCATTTGACCTCTTTGAATTATTTTTATATTATTTTATTATTTATGATATTGTTTTGGGGTTATTTGAGTCGGGTTCGAATTTTAACTCAATCCGACATGAAACGGGGACCCGGGGGTAGTTTGACTCTAGTGGGACCCACACACTAGTTAGACATGGCCCACATGATATTAATTTTAGTCCACATGATAGAAATATTTTAGTTAGAGGTTAGACTAATTATTATGGATAAGGTTAGTGTGATTAGAGACTTTAGAATGACTAATTTAGCCCCAACCAATTAGCCTTTCCTAATACTCATAGAATAGGTTAGTGGAGGCATTTTGGACCTTACCATAATAGGACAAATAGCCCCATATGGCCAGCCACTTTGGAAGAGGATAGGCTCAAGTTCATTTCATTATTCTCATCCACACTCTCTCTCTTGTTCTTCCCCAAATTCCTAGAGAGCAATCCCTAGCAATTTCTCCACCAAATCCTTCCATTTCACCACAAATCTTCTTCTTTCCTTCTCCATTCTAGCCAAGGAGGAAGCTACCCAAGTTTGGGAGGATTCGGAGCTCGTTCGTGTCCTTTTGGAATCTCTACGTGTCGGTGTCGCTCCGGGAAGGTTTTTCTTCGATTCGATCTACCGGGAGGCCCACTACAACAAATATGGCCTACAATAGCATGCGCAGAACGCTATAGAAAGCCTTCTATAGCATATTCTGTCTGCTATGATCGCCCACGCTATAGTATGTCCAGACATGTGAACGCTATAACATTATAGCGTTCCTGAATGCTGTAGAAGGTTTATAGCGTTCGTGTATGCTGTTGATGGTTTATAGCGTTTATGAATGCTGTAAATATTTTATAGCATTCTAGAATGCTGTAGATTGTTTATAGCGTTCGTGAGTGCTGTGGATTACTTATAGCGTTTATGAATGCTGTGGATTATTTATAACGTTTGTGAATGCTGTGGATGATTTATAGCGTTTGATGAATGGTTTGATTTATTATAGCGTTCATCATATGCTATCGTGGTAGCAGCAATTTAGACATTTTGAGTGCTATAAACCTGCTACAGAATTTCATATCCTTTCATATCTGCTACGGAATTTCATATTTCATAACCTGTTTTGTATTTCGATCAATTTCAATCGCAGACAATTTCAATCGCAACTTGCATTTCGATCAATCAAGATATAGTAAAGATTTGCCAAAATATGAAATGTTTCATTAGAACATTCAAGATGTACAAAAAGTAGTCATTAAAACATTCAAGATGTAGAAAAAGTAGTTGTACGCCAAAATAAACCATTATATTTACAAAGTATCTGTAGTCCAAAATAAACCATTCCATTTACAAATATCTGTAGGCCAAAAAACAGCTCGCCTCTTTCCTTCTAGCAGCTATCCACAACCATCAAAAACATATACGCCAACCTACACAAAATTGAAAAGAAAACACATTATGATATAAAAAAATAAGATAGAAATATTTCTGATACTCAAGTAGTGTTATGTAATAGCTAATACAATATGTTCAGTGGCTAAGGAGGCATGCAGTGTGTTAAATATGAAGTTGCAGGACAGTAGTGTTATGTAAAGCAGTGATAGACTACCCAATGGAGACTGAAATTTAAGGGAAAGATACTGGACTTAAAATGGTGACTAGTCACTTGATTCAATAGGGCAGGTATCACATATCTGTGGACTGAAACAAGAAAATAACTGGACTGAAAGCAACATAGGGACTGAATAAACACCCGAATACCTGAACTCAGAACGAAGGGTCTGAACTATATTTGAGATATGGTTTGATCCAAATTAATGACACTAGAAGAACTAGAACTTAACTTAAGAGAATTGAGGATATAACAATAGCCTATACTAACAGTTATAATGGACTGAACATGTATCAAATGACTAATATGCAGGACACTCACTTCATATAGGAAATGAAGGGATGGAACATTTATGCAGGACATGGCTATGTGCTGTGGCAATGTATGCAATATGCAGGGCACCCAAATTGAATGCAATGATTAAATGTTGTAAAGGCAGTGTATCTACTGCTCTGATAGATGTGCAGCATGCAGAAGTGATGGATATGAAGTATGGAATGAGGGTGCAGTGTAAGTGAAGATGCAGAACCGTATCTAAGTACAGGGAAGCATAGGCAGTGTGAGGAAGAGTATGTAAATGTGCATGGTTAATGAAATCAACTAACCATGGTTATCACAAAATTGGGTAAATGTTCATGAAATTGAAGCCGTACGTAGTCGACTTTTTAATCAATATGTTCAGAAACAATAGACAAAATTCTTTCAAATGATTCTTGGTAAATAAATTTGACAAGTGATCTTCAGACTTTGAGATGTGAAACATATCAAAAAAAACTTGACTAAGCCTTATGTTGAGCAAAATGGCAATCCATCTATAGGTATTTGTTATCTTAAGAAAAACCTATACTGTAAATGGAAAAATGCAATTTACAGTTGGTTTAGCATCACAAAATTTTGATGCTTTAGTTCAAAAAATCATTAGTTAATTACGAGAGAATAAAACAACAACAAAAGTTGCCACAAGATATTCAAACCTAGGTTTCCTACAAGAAACAAATCCTGGTTTAGGTCTTACCTATTTTCCATATATCATAGCTACAATGTAAACAAAAAAAAACTTACATATTTTCAATATATCATAACATAACATGTTATGCAATCCAAAGTTTATATCAAATTATCTTCAATCAAAAGAAAGAGACGAAAAAGAGCATATAGTGGGTTCTCTTGCCTGGAATGTGCTTCATGGATAGCTCAAGCAGCAAAAGAAGCAAAACTGAAGAAAAGAAAATACGGTCAACAGAGCAGGCATAAATGACGGGTATATTGACGACGTTCTTTAATATATGGCCTATACAGGCGGATACTTTCTTATTTATGGCTGATACAGTCTGGTACAGGCCAATTTTGGCCAGAATTGGTAAAAAAGTAGATAAAATTTAGTAAAAACTTTGTATTTCACCTGCATGTATAATTTGAATAATAGAGAGCAAAAGAATTCAACTCATAATAAACAGAGAACATCACTAGAGAATCAGACTCTAAAGTAGCTAAAAAGTTTTGCAATTAGCAATCTTGGAATAGTAACATTTATAACTTGGCTCTAAAAATTGAAAATTCATATTTATAACTATTCTTTGATGGTTGCCACATTGCAGCATATTATATCTGGAGAAGTAGTTCGAGATCTCAAAAGCGTTAGCTCTAGACATTGATGGTCTTTGGACCACAGTAGGTTAGGATGCCTTCCTTACCTATCTCTAGATAGTAGTTACTAGTTAGAGAGAAGCATGTACACATTATTTTTGAGACCTTACATTATTTGAGTAAACTTGAAGATGGGGCTGAGCAAGCATATCTGGGTATATAAAAATCTTTTTACTACCAATCAAGTCTACCACATATCAAATTGAAGTTTGTGGAACTTGTAAATTCTAAAGGGGCAAATTTTAGTGCTTGCGTGTCTGGAACTTTCTTGAGAACCATATACTTCAAACGAAATAAGTTTACAACAGAACTACACACTCTAAGGATTTGGGCTTGTGTGTTCAAGGAAAAGAATGAACCAAAACTTAAAGATTGAGAAAGTTACCGTTTCAACTCATATTTATACTTCTGCAAATGAAACATAGAATTACCCAGCCATATTCATATCTATCTCGCTCGTGCCACATCCAAGTTGGTCATGTACAGATATTAGAACAAGAAAATTAAGTTTGAACACTTACCTTATTCCCTTCTTCAACAAAAAAATAAAAATAAAAATGCCAATTCTATAAAAATTTGACGTATATAAAAAATAAAGAGGAAACTATACACGATATATGTGCATAGTTGCAAAAGCAAGCACATACAGGTGGCTGCACCTGCTTGCTTTATGTGTTCAAACTTCTACATGGGCTTCAATCTTGACATAATATCTAGAAATTGCAAAAAGAAAAAATATGCATATCCGCATCTCAAAATCTCCAATAAACGATAATGACTAAGAAGAGATAAAAAAACCTACAGCAGTAAGCCTATAACACCGACTGCAGAACAAAATCACAGTTGTACAACAAAGTCAAATAGCTGTTAGAAATAGTACAAAGCAAATGAAACTGAAAAAGTAATACAAAGCAAAGCAAATGAAACTGAAGCATAATGTGAATGTCAATACCAACAAAATTTGAAGCACAAGAACAAAGAAGCAGACATATCAGCAAAAAGTAAATTCCTATTCTAAGGAATTACCAAACCATATCCTATCCTCCATATATATGATAAAGTAAACTCCTTACCCTAATGAATTTCTAAACCAGATCCTATCCTCCATATATATGATAAGACATGAGAAATAAAAATGATTTTTGTTTCACTCTTTCTGTGGTTAGAGGCAACAAAATTTACTATTTTCGCTATTTCTTGTCTCATCACTTGCCAATATTATGAAAGGCATGTAACAACCATTCTTCTTTCCAACATTTTTACTTCTTTGGGAGGTGTAGCATAAAACAACCTTAAAGAGAAAAGGATCCAATTTTATGCAAGTAACAAAATTGCACAAAGAAGCGATTTGGACAGAAGATGAAGGTAAAGGGCAACAAAATTAAAAGAGAGATTATTTTTTTCTTCCCTAAATAGTGAATCCTTCCATTTCTATAGACAAAATATGAAATGGCTTAGTATTGGTATTTTGGTGTAAACCGGTATATTTTTAGGGAGTGTCCATGTCGTGTTCACCATGTCTTACGGGACCAGAGCTTTCTACAAGGTTAAGTCAGTAGGATCTCACCTTTAGCCGAGAAGCGGGGGAATTGAGAACCTGACCACATGATTCCTGGTGTACAACCCTGCCGCAATGCACAGAAACACGAGATTAAAAAAAGTCATTTTAGAAAGTAAAAAAAAACCCATCATTTTGTATAGAAACATAAATTTTAGAAAGAACACATTTCAGAGCCAAAACGCTTGAACATTTAAGAGGTGATGGAAGATTCATAGAAAATTGAACCTAAAGATGGCCAATTAGAATATGTTGTTAATTCACTTCATGAAAAAAAACCTATAGTGTATATACAACTACATTGACTCACCTATAGTATATTTCAACAACATTGACTCACCTTATGGTTCCATTAATTATATACTGTTACAACATTATATTTACTAACCTTCTTTCCACCATCAGTTGAGCGAGCCGAAATAACTCTTAACATAATGAACCTCACAATCTTAGACAATGGCCTTGTAACAACAATAAACGTAAGCAAATGATAATGAGATGAAGTTGCAACAGAACTATGGAAATGATATGTTATTAAGGATGCTTTTTATAGAACTTGTTATAGCTTATATCAAGTGTCCTGATTTAGGTCCCTGCATTAGGAACACAGAGACCATTTTGGTCAAGGATTATAGTTTACCTTTAGGTCTGGTCATAGTTTGATCTTGGCTCTTACTTTAGGTACATGTTAGGTCATGAAAACCAACCAGGTCAAGCTCATACACACTTGACATCTAAAGCTAGTTTAGTTGATTAAATTTGACTTATAGATAAACATTATCTTCACCAATAAAAACATTATACCATAAAAATATGGATTTGATACTGAATCTTCAATACTAAAAAAGTAACATGTATCCAAAACTGAGTACACCCCCATGGACAATGTTGAATTCGAAGCTACTCCATACTTCTACAAGAGAGAGGTGGATGGCATGGTTTTAATGTGTGCACGCGCTCATGAGGGATCTTAATGTGTAGCAAGAGAATATTCCAGGAACCACTTTATAGGTATCTTGCAGAGTAATATATGATGTTTACCTGTACTGGCCAATGATAACATGGTCTCCTTCCTTCGCACGAAAGCAAGGGGACACGTAGGCATCAATATTTGAGTGCCTTTTTTTTCGTACGTGAAAGAGTACAACTTTTAAGATAAAGTTACAAGATGTCTACTGAAACATGTAAGCTTGTATAATCTGCTAATGTGATACAAGAGGAAAACTACCACATAGAAAGGTATAAATAAGTTGGACCCTAAAGTTCAAGCCTTAGTAGAATAAAGGATCTGCCAGCCCTTTTTAGAGAGTGGAGGCTTTAATCTAAACTACATAAATAACCATGAACATAACTTCTACTGGTTCCTATATTTTCTCCACGATTGCACAAGTCTCACATACTTGTTAGTTTCCCTTAAATTCGTACTAATGAGCCAAATGACTAATTCAGATATTAGCACAAGATGACTGGAACAATGGTCTAATAATATCATAATCACATATTCATGGTCGACTAGAACCATACACGAGTTCCTACTATTTTCTGATGTTAAAACTCAAGTTTCCTCATACAATTGCAGCATATACACATACACAGCTAGTATCAGACTCTTTCCCTTCTTCCGTATGAGTGTGGTCTACAAATGTAGGAATAAATAATCTAAATCCCAATGGTAAACCTTAAAAAATAGCCCCATACACAACTCATACACACAGTACTTACATTTACATAGTTTGTTCTTTAGAAGCAATTTATTGCCGTATTATTTATATCAAGATCAACATAGGATCTTTAGCTTAAGATGGTTAACTTCTGATGTCTTCCTTTTGGCAATAACTTCTAGATATTTTCCAAACAAGACAAAAGTAATTAACATTGTGCTTGTTTCAAAATATGTTGGAGACCAAAACCAGGTAACTGTACTATATAGAAGGCGCACACTGAATAGAAATAGAAAGCTAAAGTCCCCATACTTGTAGATACATTCCATGGTGCTCTATAAGCTGCTAGATAGAATCTCCTGCCATTGACAAATTGAATGACTCTCACAAGCACCCACTTTAATAGTTCACTAAATCATAAATGGTTTAACATGTTGGACAAGAAAAGAATTAATTTATAAGGTATCTGAGGGAAGACTAGTCGTATGAGAAATACAGAACCTGTAGCATAATATCATTGAAATAATCAACAAGCAAAATACTTAAGTAGCCAAAGAACATGGAGAATATGTAAGGTAGATACCAGAGTTGTACAAATGCTGACTTGAGTTAAATCTACTTAAAATAACAATCAATCACAAACCTATCTAGGTGGTCTTAAACTTGGGTATATCCCAAATAACCATCAATCACAAGTTGAGCTTAAAATATAAGAATGGTCACCAACATGTAGGAGCATAAAAAAACATACCGCAAGAAAGATGGGAATATCTCCCATAGAAATTTGAAAGGCCAAGCGTTCAACGATAATCGTCTTCTCGACCCTAACTTCACCCAGATTTGAAGATTGCTTGCCAAGTGACGCAGACGAAGACCTGCATCGATGTTGTGAATATTCAACAAATAGATCATCATTAATCGAAGTCATGACGAAGTTACCTTGGTTATACAATTGTACAAACACTTAGGAGGGAATAGCACACCAAACATAAACTAGGAGTTTCTAACAGCTGTCGTCGTTTTTGTGTGTCCGTGTCTACACTGTCTTGTCGCACTTGTATCAGTCTATATTTTCAAACGGGAAAGAGGTCGAGAGCTGGAAGAGTCGTTGAGGAAGAGGTCGGTGGAACCTAAAGATTGAACATTAAGAAAGACAACCCCTAGATGTTGATTTCTTCCTCTAAACCCTAATTAACAAAAAAAAACCCTAGATTATGAACGATTCTATTTTGATGTTTGCAAATCCCCAATTATTAACCCTATGATAAAAAAATCAAGAAAGAAAAAATCAGAAAAAAAGAGGGATAGAGATGAAGGAATAAGAGATGACCTAGAAGACGTCGGTGACCGCTGTGCCGATGATCGAAAGCCCCTTTGCTGCCTAACCTCAGAGAGAGAGAGAGCGCGCATGAAAAAATAGGAGAAATTAAACGACAAAAATAGAAAGGAAGAAGAGTGAGAAACGGTTTGAAATTAAGGGAGAGAAAGAGAGAGAGAGAGAGAGAGAGAGCAAAGAAGAGAAGAGAGTGATAAATTTGGAAGAAGGGAAGTCGGCTGCTATTTTTAGAGTAGGGCGCGTATGTGAGCGGCAAAAATTTTGGCAGAAGGCCTAAACGAAAAACATGGTGGGAAATAAATTTCAACAACACTTGAAAAATGTTGTATTTAGAACGTGAAAAAATGGTAGGAAACGAAGAAAATATTAGGGGTTTAGGCTATGAATTTTGTAAATATTGGCACAAATTTTGTAAATTTGTATGCTTTCATGCCAAATATGTTATATTCTATTTTTTTATCCTGTAAAATAAAAACCTACGCTGCTTCTCTAGGATTCGTATATGAGAACTGTTTTGACATACAAACATAGTAATAGATGAATGTTATAGATTCTATAGCATTCAGAAAACGCTATAGATAGATTATTTTTATAGCACTGCAGAGAGAACGCTATTGTTGATAACATTTTATAGCGGGGACACTTGAACGCTATAAAAAACTGCTATTGTAGGGCCTATTTGTTGTAGTGAGGTATAAATCCCTTCTCCTTTTCATTTTCTCATGCATATAGGTCTATTTTGAACCCATAAGAATGACCCCCATGGTTGTATCTCCATTTATGTCTATTTTGTGTCCATTTGGAGGTCATAGGAGTGTCCTTTGTGTTGTGGATGTGTTCATGTTACATATATAGATTTATATATATATATATTGTAATGAGAGTGTATCTATATTTATATATGTAATAAATGGTTCATGATGATTATATAATCAAGTTTGTGAGTGTGGTTTCTCATATTATTATTGCTATTATTGTTGTGGATAATTAGGATATATATTGTGTATTCTTTTGGCTCAAACTACCTAAATCCGTCATGATTTTTATCCACGTTTTTAATTTCAGCCATAACTTAGAAATGTCATAACTTCTAGCTCAAAGCTCGGTTTAATCTTCCATTTTTTTTTAAAAGAAGCATATTGAAGTTAGCTTTCCAAAAACATGTATTAATAGGCCTAATTCTTTCTGTAACTTTCTGGAGAATTAATTGAGTGTTAGCTGTACGAAAGACAAACGCGTTCTCGGTGTTTTCGCGATTTCGGGAGTTTTCGGAAACGAAAACGCGATCCGTTTGAAGTTTCGGAAAGCTAACACATAGATCTATAACATAATTTAATCCTAGATTTTAATTCATGCTGAGATGGTACAGTATTGATTATTAGTATGAGTTACTATTCGGCATATGTATTTTGTGCACCCTTGTGTGTAATATAATATTCTATTTAATTTTAACCCATGTTAATGTATATACATTATGTAATTAAATAGAGAATGCAAGCATGAGTAAATGGTTAAATAAATGATGTATGAGGTGTAAGTATCCTATCTAATGTAAGCATGTATAAGTATGGCTTGTAATGAATATGTAGGTTCTATAGTATGTAATGTATGGTACATATAGTAGTGCAAGAGAATAAATGAATGATGAATGAATGCAAGCATGAATGTAATGTAATAATAGATGTAATATATACAATATACAAGTTAATGAGGTGTAATGTTCTATGTTAACACAAATTCTATATTACCTCATGTACCCCCTTACACTATGTTGACACTATCACACTTGACACATTGTTAACTTACACTTTGACACTCTTTGATGTGTATACACTATGTATGCCCATTTAACCCTCACTTGTCCCTTTTCCATGTTCACATACACACACATAGCCTCTTAAATAAGTATTTATGAATATAGTTAACTTAGCTATGTATGTATATTAAATATATGTTAGCATATTGTGTTGTAATATATAATTTTATATAACCATTTGAAATGCCATGATTATAGACCTAATGTTGAATACCAATATATGCATGTGTATATATGTGTAGACATATATAGCTTAAAGTAATAGATTACCTAGTGTATATCCAATGTGAATTCTTGCCTATTTGAGTATTGAATAATTGCATACTATATAGAGTTGGGTGTATGTTGGCTTGTATAGCCTTGTATTGATGTGTGCTTGCTAGGATAGTCTTGGTTAGGCCTAGTAAGACTTACTGGGTTAGGACATGACCTAGTTTGACCTAGTTTGACTAGTACAGTTGACCAGAGTTGACCAAGGGTTAACTTTGGCCTAGTTTGACATAGATTCATGTAGAATGCATTGTAGTGCTTTATATTACCCTTCTGGACATGTTGTGACTTGTGCTGTTCTAATTATGAGCCAGACACCTTGTAACCTGTGTTGCTTCAAATAGGACTCTGTGGCTTCAGTTGGACCCCCTATACTTATCAGTTGTTCAGGTTATCAGGCGAGTACATTCTCTGATAGTTCTCTCATTTACTTGTCAATTACTGTACTTCAGTTCTAGTTAGTTGTATGCAATTTCTGTTACAACACGTATAGATATTCTGGATTCATGTATACGACACGCATTTATTTTCTGGCCTCTATTACTGGTATCATCATTCTGGCTTCTATTACTGGAATCATCTGCTGGAATTATTTACTGGAATCATTTACTGGTATCATTATATTTTGGCTGGACTCATCTTGAATTATTGTGTCGGAATTCTGGATTCACTTGCTGGGAGGGAAAATACTAGAGTAAGACATGTAGACATACCCCATTACTGGAATCACCCCTACTGGAATCTACTGGAATGATAGCCATCTCTCGCCTGATCAGTGAGAGGTGTGTCGGATTACCCACAGCCGTTTACATATCGATCTCGGTATTTTAAAATACACTGCTAGAGTATAGGCTGGACTCACCCTGGAATCCTTGATCACTATAACTGGAATCGTCCCTTACTGGATTCATCTTGTATTAGATTCATCTTGTACTGGACTTATATTGGAGTTACACTGGTCTACATTGTTGTCTGGACTTCATATCATATTACCCTGGTTCAGCTAGTTCTATTTTTACAGACTTTATTGCTATGATTCTTCTCTTGTTTAGTTATTTACTTTCCTTGCACCTTATCTGTCTTTCTTACCATCACCTGAATATAAACTGCCATTTTCATCAATACAACTGCCTATAACTGCTTTATAGTTCTCTGTCATTTACTTGAGTTTTCTAGATGAGATGTGCTCGTTCCTGTCCTGACTGGACCTATTGATAAATTTTACAGATAGCTTGGAGGTTGCCTGCTAGCCTAGAGGAGACACCTTAGAGGTTGTTTAGATAGTTATTTCATTTGTCTGGAGTTGTATTTACTTTGTGGATTACTGTATTTGAGTTTTGAGATGTATTTCTGGGTTTTTGTATCTTAGACACTTAGACTTCTATCTCCCGTATCTCTTTGGATTTTATGTTTTATCTAACCTTATTATGCTCTACCTTAAATGTGATTAAGACTGTATCTGCTTAGCATTATATTGTTAGATGATGTGACCTAGGACAGCGTTCTACCGGCGACACTGCGGCGTAGGCTGGGCGTTGTTACGTTCTCGTACCCTAACAGTGGGTGCGGGTCGTGACAGACGACATGATGAACAACCCATGCGCCACCAGCACCGCGTCCCCCATCACGTCTCTGCTGTGGTGCCGGGCCTCTGCCACCACCAGCACCACGTCCGCCCTCACGCCGAGGACGAGTCTCCTACCACTCTGGATAGCCAATCTTGGCAAAGCAAGTTGTAACATCATGACCTATTTTCTTGCAATGAGTACAGATACCTGATTTGTCCCTGGAATCTGAGGTTCTACTATTAGAAGTAGTAGAAATACGAGATGAAGTCTTGATAGCCAGCGCCAACACCTCCTCAGTAGTGGATTGGACCTAAGATTTTCGTATATTCTCCTCATCACGGACTGCCTGGTATGCCCGATCTAAACTTGGCTGAGGATCCTGAGCCAGAAGATTAGATCGGGTATGACCATACAACTCAGCATTCAACTCATACAAAAAGTCCTAAAAGTGGTCTGCATCCCTCATAGCCTGTAGCTTCGCAACAAGTTCACCACAGGTACAAGTAGGCAATGGGAAATAAGCAGCTTGTTCATCCCATAAAGACTGTAAATTTTTAAAGTAGGTTTTCGCAGACATCGACGTCGTTTGTTTGCACTCGGCTAAAGCCACCTTAATTTGTTGCTTCCGAGTGCCATTGCTAACAACAAATTTTTTCTCCAACAAGTTCCACAATGGATAAACCTCCTCAAAGTACGGCAAAGATTTTTTCAGAGACGGATCAATGGTATTAAGAACCCATTGAACCAATAGTGCTTGCACACATTTCCAATCAAGCAATTTATTAGCATCATTAACAGGTTTGATTTAAGTACCTTCCAGAAAAGTGATCTTTCGCCTAGAGATCAGGGAGAGACGTATCGACTGAGACCACTCAGCATAGTTCGGTCCACGAAAAACAATAGGAGTAATAATATTTCCTGGTTGATCAGCAGAACTCAGAAAATATGGATCCTTCGGATTAGGATAATTTGGGTTGGGTGCACCGCTACCGCCAGTCGCGATGGAGTAGCTGGATGCAGCATCATCTGCCATCGCGGATGTCGGGTGTACAAAATTTTGTACAACTCCGATAAATCGGCCGCTGATGGACGGGGTCGGCGGCGAATCGGCTGCGGTCAGGGGCGCCGGATCTGGCACGTAGAGGTCGGGTGTACAAAATTTTATACAACTCCGACGAAGCGGCCGCTGATGGATGGGGTCGGCGGCGAATCGGTCGCGGTCGACGCCGGATCTGGCGCGATCAGGCGCGGAAGCAGCGGTTCTGGGTCGGTGGCGGGGCTGCCACGGTCAGGCGCGCAAATCGGTACGGTCGGACGCAGATCGGCACTGTCAGGATCGGCGCGGATCGGCGCTGTCGGGATCAAGGTCGGGCGAAAGATGTCGCGTACGGCGACGGGTCGGCACGTACAGAGTGCTCTATAAAAATTCCAACCCTGGATGGACTTCAAGTTCAAGAATTCAAGTCAGTTGTGAAGGACATCTATAAACTGCCATCATTCTTTTCCAGTGCTCTTTTCAGAAAAATTGATCTTGACTGCCTCGGAACCATAACAAGGGATACATTAACTATTGGATTAATAGCAACATGATGACGATGGATATAGCCACCCATATATACAAAATTTTGAAGCAGCCCGATCACAAATAACTCACTCAGGAGGACTTCAAGCCTGTACTGAGAGCGGTGGGTCGGCGCGTACGGCGGCGGGCGTGTACGGCGGTAGATCCGCGCTGTCAGGCGCGGGATCGGCGGATCGGCGGGAGCGGGATCGGCGGATCGGCGGAGCCGGGAGGGGAAGGGAGATATAGAGTCTTGGCGGCTAGAATTTTTCGGGAGGCTCTGATACCATGTAGGGAATAATAATGCCTTGTTCTCATTGCTAGGGTTTGTTACAATATATATAGTGTTTACATTTGGACTTATGGACCATATTTACATTACACATATAATCTAACATATATATATATATATATATATATATATATATATATATATATATATATATATATATATATATATATATATATTGAAACAATGGGTACTTGTGGCGAACTCGCCTCCACTGAGACTCGAACTCCCGACCACTTGGGCCGCATGCATCTCTCTTAACCACTATGCTAGAGGTCAGTTGCATATATATATATATATATATATATATATATATATATATATTTATATATATATATATATATATATATATATATATATATATATATATATATTTAGAACTCGCCTCCACTGGGGCTAGAACTTCGACCACTTGGGCCGCATGCATCTCTCTTAACCACTAGGCTAGAGGTCATTTGCTATATATATATATATATATATATATATATATATATATATATATATATATATATATAGCAAATGACCTCTAGGCCAGTGGTTAAGAGAGATGCATGCGGCCTGAGTGGTCAGGAGATCGATTCCCGGTGGGAGCATTCTCCACAATTACCTTCTTTCAATATATATATATATATATATATATATATATATATATATATATATATATATATATATATATATATATATATATATATATATATATATTTTTTTATATATATATATATATATATATATATATATATATATATTAATGTTAATATTATTGCAAATCCTAATTATCAAGGAAGGGATATATATAATATTGACCATGAAAAGATATATACTTAATACTTAATATTAATGATCAAATTCTCTCCTTTCCAATTTTTTTGTTCTTCTCTTTCTTTAGTTTTTTCGTCCATAACTTTTTTTTTCTCTTTCCTATATTGAATATTCCTTTTATACCAGAATGATAATAATATATATTTAAAAATAAATATATAAAAATATTAAATTGAATGTTAATATTAATACTAATTTTAATTTTAATTTTAATATAAATTTGACTATTAATTTTAATTTTAATTTTAATTTTAATTTTAATTTTAATTTTAATTTCAGTTTTAGTTTTAATTTTAGTTCTAATTTTAGTTCTAATTTTAGTTTTAATTTTAATTTTACATTTATTTTAGATTTTACTTTAGATAAATTTTTTAAATAATATATTTTAAAAATAAATAAATATTTAAAATATTAAATTTAACGTTAATATATTGATATTAGAATTAATATTAATATTAATTAATAACAATATTAATGTTAATGTTAATAATAATATTAATGTTAATTTGTAAATTAATGTTAATGTAAATTTTAATTTGATGCTATTTTATTTTAATGTCAATTAATTTTAATTTTAATTTCAAATTTTAATTTTAATTTCAATTTCAATTTTAATTTTAATTTTAATTTTAACTTAAGTGTTAATGTTAAATTTGTTAATTTAATTTTATATTAATTTTCATTTAATTTTGGTTTTAGTTTTAATTTAATTTAATTTAAATTTGACTTTAATTTTAATTATAATATCGATGTTAATTTTAATATTAAATTTTATTTTAGTGTTAATTTTAATTTTAATACTAACAAAATTAACATTAACATGAAAACTGATAATAGTATTTTTAAAATTGATGTATTTTGAAAGATATTGTTTTTTTAGCTTTTCTAAACAAATCTATCTATATTAAAAAAAATCTATCTATCTCTATTAAAAAAATAAACAATCTATATTTTAAAATTAAATTGATGGATGTGACTCTCTTTTTTTAAAAAAATAGATTTGTTTTTAAAAAAGAGATATTTAAATTTTTAAGAAAAAATGAGAAATTTGGAAAGAAACGTGTATGTCTAGTGTTCCCATAAGTTTCCCGTAAGTTAAACCTCTAAAGAAAAAAAAAGTTTAGGAAGAGAAAACCAAAGAAAGAGATACCAAGAAAAAGAAAAGGAGAGAATCAAATCATTAATATTCATTAAATAATCGATTGTTACGTTCCCTCCAAACATGTCAAACAAATGCCTCTAATATGATCTGACCTTCATGAAACCACAATGCTCCCCTCCGTCTACCCGTACGAATGTCACCCACCACTCCTTGCCATTCATGTGGGCCTCTATCTGGCAGGCCTAACTCTGCACTTTGATGGCGCCGGAGTAAACTTGAAATAGGGCAGGTAAAAAACAGATGCGCCATCGTCTCACGTTCTCCCATTCGCAAAGGGCACAAGATAGGGTCCCAACCTGGATACCAAAATAAATTACTAGGTAGTTAGATTGTCTCCCATATAAAAGTGGACAAACCTTGTAAGTAAGTTGTCATTTTTCTCATTAATAATGATCGATATCTTGATCTTACTATATCTGGTGGCAAAAGGAGTTTGATGAAACCATACCAAATCCTCATGGCTCTCTAGTTCATCACTAAGTCGATCGATTGATCTGACAAAGTTATAAGCACCGCAATCATTATTAGTTAAACTTATCCCAGCAGAATGCAAATAGTTGACCCGATTCTAAGCTCTCTATATATAGTGACATAGTTTAAAGTATCGGCCGATACCAATCCGATACGGCCGATACCGATACGATTTGGCATGTCCCGATCCGATACCAGATACCGACCGATACCGACCTTGGGGATCTATTTTTCGATCAATTTGGCAAAAAAAATTGAACGAAAAAGACAAATCAACAAGGGTTTGAAGCATAATAAGGTTGAAAAAGCATATAAAAGAAGAAAATTGATCTATTGCATGTAAATCGGTAAGGGTGACTACTATTTCATTTAATTTTAAACTACTAAGAAATAACACTGAAAATACTTAAAATTATGCTTAAATGTATAAAATATATATTTTAAATGTTAATAATTATTTATTTTCTGATACAAAAATCCGATACTCCGACCCGAAACCGCCGATACTACGGATATTGCCGATACCGACGATACCAATTCCGATACCGATAATGCGAACCTTGATATATACCTTTGTGAAGCAACAATGTGCAATAAGAAATTTAAATTTAGATGCCTTTTTTATATAAGTTTGATCATTTATCTGACACTCCTTAGGTATCTCAATACACAACTCGTCTTTTTAACTTTGTTCAAGGGTCCACATCAACAAGGGATGCTAGCACTTGGCAATGTTATAGGTGCTACAAATGGAGTACAACAAACTTACTTAGACACTTGTAGATGAGATATACATATACTTATTTTCTACTGTAAGAGAAATTAGAGTACACTATTGAAAGGGAAATTAAGTCAGAGCTTTCCAAAAATTATCAATTATGTAATCTTCATAAACAAGATTTTCCCATGTTCCTTGCTTTACTGCCTACCATGGAGCAAGATCGATCCAAAATTGTGGATGGTAGAGAATATCCGACTCGATCTCGAATGTAGTTAAGCTTCCATCCTCCAAATAAAACACGCCCATATCACCTCCAAAATCATAATAAGAATCATCCAAGAAATAGATACAATTTCTTCTGTATCCATGATCGGTAGCGACAGCAACGGACACGGAGGAGCTAGATCCCAGAAACAATGCTTGATCACCCAAGCTTACCACCTTGCTCCACCTCTTCGTGTCGAAATCGAGCTTATGAACCACAAACTTTTGTAGTCGACTTAGTATGCTTTTGATCCGCTCTCATATATATATATATATATATATATATATATATATATATATATATATATATATATATATATATATATATATATATATATATATATATTAATGTTAATATTAATATTATTGCAAATCCTAATTACCAAGGAAGGGATATATATAATATTGACCACAAAAGGATATATACTTAATACTTAATATTAATGATCAAATTCTCTCTTTTCCAATTTTTTTCTTCTTCTCTTTTTTCAGTTTTTTTCTTCCATAACTTTTTTTTTCTCTTCCCTATATTGAATATTCCTTTTATACCGGAATGATAACAATATATCTTTAAAAATAAATATATAATTAAAAATATTAAATTGAATGTTAATATTAATACTAATTTTAATTTTAATTTTAATGTAGTTTAATATTAATATTAATTTTCATTTTAGTTTTAGTTTTAATTTTAGTTCTAATTTTAGTTCTAATTTTAGTTATAATTTTAGTTTTAATTTTAATTTTACATTTATTTTAGATTTTAATTTAGATAAATTTTTAAATAATATAGTTTTAAAAATAAATAAATATTTAAAATATTAAATTTAACGTTAATATATTGATATTAGTATTAATATTAATATTAATTAATAACAATATTAATGTTAATGTTAATAATATTATTAATGTTAATATTAATGTTAATGTTAATTTGAAAATTAATGTTAATGTAAATTTTAATTTGATGCTATTTTATTTTAATTTCAATTAATTTTAATTTTAATTTTAATTTTAATTTTAATTTTAATTTTAATTTTAATTTTAATTTTAATTTTAATTTTAATTTTAATTTCAATTTTAATTTTAATTTTAATTTTAACTTAAGTGTTAATGTTAACTTTGTTAATTTAATTTAATATTAATTTTTATTTAATTTTTGTTTTATTTTTAATTTAAATTTTACTTTTAATTTTAATTATAATATCGATGTTAATTTTAATATTAAATTTTATTTTTGTGTTAGTTTTAATTTTAATACTAACAAAACTAACATTAACATGAAAAATGATAATAGTATTTTTAAAATTGATGTATTTTGAAAGATATTGTTTTTTTAGCTTTTCTAAACAAATCTATCTATATTAAAAAAAATCTATCTATCTCTATTAAAAAAAAGAATCAATCTATATTTTAAAATTAAATTGATGGATGTGACTCTTTTTTTTAAAAAAATAAATTTGTTTTTAAAAAGAGATATTTGTTTGAAGGGATACTAGATATTGTAGAATAGTATTTTTCTTCTTCTTATTTCATCATATGGCAAGGGCCATATATATAGGGATAAAGGGCAACCCAAGGGTCGAGAGTTACATAACCCAAGGGTCATGAGTTACATGATCCCAAGGGTTATGTGTAACTTATGATATAATGGTGAATAGTAAGGGTTTCACAACACTCCCCCTTATTCATCCATTTCCTTGGATCCACTTATGAAATACTTCAGGATTTAATAAGCTAAAGGGGTGGATACTGCTGGATCCAGAGTAAACTTGGTTTGCCTCATTAAAATCTTGGCTGTGGAAAATCCAGTGGGAAAAACCATCAGTCCTAAGGAAAAAGAGTACAATCCTATAGTTTTACTCCCCCTGATCTATACAAGCTTCAGGCTTGCAGGTCTTTTAGTTGCCTCATCCCTATTCCTCTTACAAGCTTTACAAAAGTAAATCGTGGCAGTATTTTGGTAAACAAATCTGCTAAGTTATTACAAGATTGAATTTGTTGTATTTTGACTTGTTCCTTCTCTTGAAGTTCGTGCGTCCAGAAGAATTTGGGGAATATGTGCTTCGTCTTGTCATTCTTTATGTATCCTTTCTGAAGTTGAGCTACGCATGCTGCATTATTTTCAAAAAGGGTAATAGCCTCAAGTTTACCAGTCTTCAGGCCAGTAGATGCCAAAATGTGCCGAATGACGGAGCGAAGCCAAACACACTCCTTGCTTGTTTCATAGATTGCCAGGAGTTTAGAATGGTTGGATGAGATAGCCACACTGGTCTGTTTGACGGACCTCCAGGAGATAGCCGTACCACCGAAAGTAAACACAAATCCAGTTTGTGATTTCTCTGTGTGGGGATCTGATCTATAACCTGCATCTGAATAACCAAGTAAAGTGGAAGACCCACTATTCGGGTAATATAGTCCTAGGTCTATAGACCCTTGGAGGTAGCGCAGAAGATGCTTCACTCCATTCCAGTGGCGCTTTGTGGGCGCTGCATTGTATCTGGCTAATAAGTTAACTGAAAACGCTATATCAGGACGCGTACAGTTAGCTATATAGAGTAGTGCCCCAATGGCACTTAGGTAAGGTACTTCAGGACCTAATAATTCCTCCCCCTCTTCCAGTGGACGGAAAGGGTCCTTCTTTACGTCCAATGATCGAATGACCATTGGTGTACTAAGGGGATGGCATTTATCCATGTGGAATTGTTTAAGTAATCTTCGTGTATATGTAGATTGGTGTAACAGGATACCACCCTTTAGGTGTTCGATCTGTAAGCCAAGACAATACTTTGTTTTCCCTAGGTCTTTCATTTCAAAAGTTGTCTTAAGGCTTTCAGATATCTCAGTGATCTCTGCAGGAGATCCAATGAGATTTAAATCGTCGACATAAATGGCGACCATAACAAATCCTGTTCCCGATCTTTTTATAAAGATACACGGGCAGTCTTTATCATTAGTAAATCCTTGCGTAGCAAGAAACTCACTTAGTCTGTTATACCATATTTTTTCTGATTGTTTAAGATCGTACAATGATCTTTGTAACCTTACAGAATAGGTGTCCCGAGGTCTATATGTTTTCTCTGGTGAAATTTTATATCCTTCAGGGAGTTTCATATAGATATCTTTATCTATATTGCCATAAAAATATGCAGTCACAACGTCCATGAGCTGCATTTCTAGGCTTTTCAGAGAAGAGAGGCTGATCAGGAATTTGAAGGTATTCCCATCCATCTCGCAAGTGGTCCATTTAGGTACTTTATGGTACTTATCGATGTATCTACTAAATAGTCTTATGTGTGCCTTTTGTCCACCCGCAACTTAGCTTTTTCTAAGCTATTGGCACAAATAATTAAGTTGCGGGCTTATTTTCCCGATAACCATATCAAAAAATTAAGACTTGATAATGCAGGTGAATTTACTTCATAGGTCTTTCAAGACTATTGCCAAGCAACTGGCATCGAAGTTGAACATCCTGTAGCTCATGTTCACACCCAGAACGGGTTAGCAGAATCTCTTATTAAGAGATTACAATGGATTGCTCGTCCATTATTAATGCAGTCACAATTGACTGTGGAAGCTTGGGGTCATGCTATATTGCATGCCGCATCATTTATTAGAATACGGCCTTCTGGAGGTCATATTCTATCTCCGATGCAGCTCGCTTATGGTTCACCTCCAAATATCTCTCATTTGAGAGTTTTTGGTTGTGCTGTTTACATCCCCATTGCTCCCCCACAGAGACCAAAATGGGTCCACAACGTCGATTAAGTATCTATGTTGGGTTTGACTCACCCTCTATAATTAGATACCTAGAACCCCTGACGGGTGACGTATTTAAGGCACATCTTGATGACTGTGAGTTTGATAAAGGATTATTTCCTAAACTGGGCACACAGTCTAAGAAGCCAGAAGCTTCTAAGACAATTTCTTGGGACACAAAAACTTTGTCTCATTTTGATCCGCATACAAGTCAATGTGAAGATGAGATCCTGAAGATATTACATCTTCAGAACACTGTACATCTACTTCCGAATACATTTACTGACAACCAGAAGATTGTCAGATCACACGTCCCTGCTGCCAATATGCCAGCTAGGATTAACATCCCCAAAGATGGATGCAATCCGCCGGCAGCAGAAATGGCAATACCTCAATTAAAAAGAGGACGCCTGTAATGCCCCGCTCTGCGCGAGGCATTTGGTTGACTTGTTGGATGGGATCAAAATGTTAGATCGTGACTTATGTTGGGAATCAAGAGAATTGAGACTGATGCAGTCTCTCTTAGCTGGCTAGACGGAATGGGTATTAGAACGTGGCTCGCTGGTATAGCTACGCTTAGCGGGATTAGAGCAGGAAGACCCTTTTGTGCAGGCAAGTAGAACTGTCCTCCTTCCTCCTTATTCCTGCATGCTTAATAAATAGAATAATATGATACTATGAGTTGTCCCTAAATGTTCCATGTCTTAGTTGCTGAATAATAGAGATGCCTATGTTGAGAATTATTGAAATGAATAAGACATGAATATTGAATTGCTGATTGAATCACACTCGAACTGCTAATGTAACTTAATGCCTGAGAATGAATTGATAATGTCCCTTATGCTTAATCTTGATGAAATGAATGAAATACTTGAATAATGAGATGCTGCGTGAATGATACATGAGAAAAGAATTGAATATGCTATTGTTCCTATGAAATGAATAAAATGCTACAGGTCCCTTCGAATTGAATAAATGCTGTTGTTCCTCCTTAGAAGGAACGTAATGAAAAATGTTGCAATAGAACAAACAATGAGTATGATGAGGCTTGGGATCATGGAGATCACCAAGTAGAATGATGGTAATGATTAGTCGTTGAATACGGCTCGGGATTGAGATGAGATGTTGAACTGTTGGCTCCGCTTACTTTCAGTTGCTTTACCATGCATTTGTGTTATCGAGTCGACACGCATTCGCATGGTCATGAACGTACTTGTGCAAGTCTGAGTAGGTTTCCTCGAACGGTACCTGGGGCGCCGGGACCGATTCGACCCGGGAGGAAACATTGGTCGTGCTATGGTGGCACGAGGTATTACGGGACATTCGACTAGGCTTGCAACCTACCCTGGAATGGTGCGTCGTAATACCCGTTGGAAAGTCCTTTATGGTACAGTTTCTCCAACGACCATGTAGTCAGGATGCATGCTAACGAATGTTTTGTGCAGACAGAGTAAGTATATCATATTATCCTGTATTTTTATGCAGGTACGAGAAAGTTGGCTATCGGTAAGAAATCACTTAAATGTGATGTACTCAATATATATGTTGGTTTAACTTGCGTGCTTAACGTGCCAAGTAAATGTTGTTATGTGTAGCCTTTCAATATGAGAACCTACTTAACATGTTAATTCAGTATGCTAGAAAGATGCTTTGCTATATACACTGCTCAAATACAAGATACATGCTAAGTAATGCTTGAAGTGAGAATTGTCATAACATGTTTAAGCTGATAATGTTAACGATACCTCAATGACGCCTTTGCATGATAACACCAAGAATGCTATAATGATATGTCCACATGAATGCTACTAAGAATGTGTTTACATGCTTCACTCTGATTATTGCCCATGAACTGTAAACTGATGCTAGGCTCCAAGCAGAAAGATCATTCTAATAAATGCTTGCTTAAATGATCACTTAAATATTGGCATATGCGAGTGGGTTGGATTCTGCTCGCCAGTACATAGATGATGTGCTGACCCACGTTTTGTGGGCAGGTGCTCTTGCTTGGGATATTCTACACACGAAGATTGGCTTGACTGGTTCCGCGGCATCGAAGATTTGTTGGGCATACAGAAGCTCTCCTTGTTCAAGATGATGTCTTCTGTTTATAAAGGGCATAATATATGGAACATTGTAATCAGTTGTACCAGTGAGTTGTAAGCCAAGTTGGGATATCGAGTTGTAATCCAATGTATCCAAATATCAAATGTAAGCTGTATAGCATTGTTCAGTTGGCTTTCATGTAAAGTGAGATGTGCTGTAAATATTGTACTTTAATACAAGTCCTGTACTCTTCTTCAATTTTCAATAAAGAGAATATAGTTCTATTTATCTCTGTGTGACTTCAAGTTATTCTTTTGTCTCTGCTGCTATAAAGAACTGATGTATTTCTATTCAATGAGAAAGATTGTCCTTATCAACTTCAATTTGTCTGCTTCTGCCGCTGCGATGTGTTCCTAATTGAAGATATCGATTATGTACCACCTTTGCCTTGTATAAGTGCAATACCAGACTTGTACGGCATCACGCCCAAGCGAGGACGATCGATTCCAAGAGATAAAATATATGAATAAATGACTCTACGAATCGGGGCGTGACAAATTTGGTATCAGAGCACGGCTTTACGTCCTTGGTCTCTTCTTTGATTCGTTTCAAATCAAAGTTGCATCGGCGATTAACCAAAGTTGCTTCCACGATCACTCAACGTTGCTTCCGAGATTAAATCAAAGATTGCTTCCGCGATTATGCTGTTGTTGTTCTGTAATCATCCTATGTTATTTGTGCTTGAAAGTTCGTTGACCCTCTTGGCTGCTCACTGGATGTTCCATACAATAAGTCTATATATATTATGATGCCCTTGAATGAATGATTGTTGTTGGTTTGGACACAAATAACCCAACCATGACTCGATGCCATAGTATGCTATAGTATGAATGATGTTTGGAATTGTGGAAATAAAGAAAAGTGACTATGTATGCTGTAACGAGTTGAGAATTGCATGTGATGTTGGGAAAGATTTGGGAATGAATAATTGATGGAAGAGTTCAGCAGAACTAGTGAGTTGACTCATATGTGCTCGCTAGTGCTTTTGAGATCCTAAGAATGTTGGCTTGTGATATTGAGACCCCGAGATGTTGGTTAAGTATTGTGATTATTGTAAATCACGAATGTTCGAAATAGAATTAGGTTGGTATTGTTTAAGGATGGCTTCGTTTCTGAGTGGTATATTGCCTCTACCACCTCAGAATGAGATGTATGATGACCCTTTCCATAGGATAGCAAGGAGACTATCTGTGGGTACTGGGTAGTGCCGAGACTTAGCTGGGAGTCATGTATTGTGGCTAGATGACTCGAGTGTCCCTTAATGGTGATGTTATATTGAGTAGCGAGATTGTCGAAAATTATAACCGGTGGCTTGGTTAGAAATTGTTTAGTCGAGTGATGACTCAGACTAGTGAGACAGTTAGTATGCTATGGGTAAATAGATTTGGCTAGAGAATGTTGTGGCTTAGAACATCTAAATGTTAACTTCGATTGGTTGGATGTAAATCAAATGTGGCTAATACAAAGTTGGTTGCGTAGCTGAAAGTTCTAGAAATATTGTCGGTGAACCAAAGGAATATTAGAGATCTGTGCCTTGACCCTACAGTGTAATAGATGTCAATCCATCTTGATCACCAAAGGATAGTCATTGCATATGTGCATGTATGCTGAGGAATTGAATTGCATTAGAAAAGTAACAAGTAGCAATCCTGAATATTTGTGTTGCATAGAAAATGGTTAATTGATACATGAATTATCGGATTGAATGGAATGAATTACTCGACCCTTGCGATATGAGATTTAAGAATGTCCGTATGAGATAGTTTGATAATTGAGAAACGAATGGGATTGAGGAATTGAAAATGTGTTGGATAATGTCGGTATATGTGATTGTCAGATGGGATATAGATTGTCGGCTTATAACTTAGTAGTGTGACTCTGTCATACAGATCGAATAGTATGATTCCATAGTTATGTTAAAACTATCGGAATCGATGACCCTTGAATAGTTAGCCTTGGCTTATGGGTTCATGTGAGTATAAAGGATTTGAAATAGAAATTGAATCATTGGGAATTTACTTGATGGATTATTAGAATAATGAGAATCGTATGTCGGGTTGGGAACTGACCGTAATGTTGATAGATCGATCTTAGTCGATCGTTGGGTAAGTCTAAAATGAGCCTCTGTGGGAATTATTTCCTTGAGGAAGACCCTGGATAGATAGACTTGACCCTAGCGACCAGTTGAGGACTTACCAATTGTTGGCATAGCCGACAATAGAGATTAGTATTCAGATTGAGTTGAATCCCATAGGTTTGGGTAGAGTTGCCTCAAATAATTGGTTGCATGTTGGCCTGAGAATAAGAAATTAGTATGATCCCTAGTAGCCGTCCACTCTAGGGAAGTCACCTGAATGATTAAGTTTAGCTGTCGTTATAGCTAACCATAGAGACTTGGACGAATAATAGATGGCCGTTGGCGAACCATAGAATGACCTTGTGGCATTTGAACGAGAGATGGTGATGAGTACGACCTAAGAATGATATGTTCACTACAACAAAAAACCCTTTTAATGACGGCTAAAAAGCGTCATTAATGACGAACCATGACGCTTTTTTTTCCACAGCAACCGTCATGAAAACGGGTGTTATAAATGTTTTTTAAAAGCGTCATAAAATAACCGTCATGAATAGTTCCTATAAAAGCGTTATGAATAGTTAATATATAGTGCACAATTCAGAACAATTTTAAAATATCATGAATAGATAACATGAATAGGCTCAATGCAGCACATTTATAACACTTTATACTATTCAAATTAGCACATCCAAATCAGTCCATATACTTGTCAGGCCTAAAAATCAAATTAACATTATATATCACCATCTTTATTACATTTCTCAAAATAGAGTACATATCAACATCTTCATTACATTCTCAAAATAGAATATCCAAATACATATATACATTTACAAATACATATATACATTTACAACTACCAAAAAACCTGCACCCAGAGCTCTGTTGGACTACCAGGGACTAAAGGTCCTCCAACTGCTAAAATCTTTATGGAAAAAAGCAGTATCCTCGTTTGTTTGAATTTAATGTCACTTGCAATTGATTGGTCCACATATGAAAGAAGGAAAGCTGAAAAAAAAACAAAAAAAAGATTACATTGGAAGCATGAATAAACTTGACAGTACATTCTCTTAAATCAACATGAATAAGCTTAAAAAAAGATTACATTGGAAGCTGAGCAGCCAGCATCAAACTTCTCAAGCAGCACCAACATGTAACTTATAGTTAGGGATAACAGTACCTAGGAAACTCCCCAACCAATAAGCCATCCAGACCGGTCAAGAAAAAATTATGAACCAATAAGCAAGTAAGTCCTTGAAACACAAGCAATAAAACATAGAGGGAAAAAATTATGTAGTCCCAACATAGAGGGAAAGGAATTATTTTTTTTCAACCAATTTAAAATATGCCATTCATGATTTGAACCTTCTAAATAAATAAAACTGTAATTGGTCTAATACCATGTTAAAATCTATGCCACCAATACTCCAATTTCTACAACCAAGGATTCACCACAAACACATAGTTGTTACCATGTAATGTATTTGCTTTTTCTGGCATATGTAAAATAGCTTATTCTTTCATTCAAGTTATATTATAGTCCGTAGTAACTCAGGTCAATTTGCAAGTACAGAAGTATGACATAGATGAAAGTAAAAGGTAAATCAACTAAATGAGGATAAAACTGGTCTTATCCAAGACTAATATATACTTTGTTAACACAAGTAAAAGCTCACAGAACAGAAACTAAGGCAGCTAACTGAACTTAAATAAATCCATGTTAAGTTGTGTGGAAGACTTGTTACCCAAACTTTAGGAGAGGAAAGACCGAGTCACAGTCATGGGAGAAGCCTCTTCCAAGCCGCAATGAGCACAAGCTGTTCATTATATATTCAGAAGCAGAATAAACATAAACTAGGTTACAAGAAGCGAAACAAAATTAAAAGAAATAAAAATATATATGCTAAGAACTAACACCAGTAAGCAAGATGGAGATAACCAAAAGATTCTATTATTTATGAATGTAACTATCAAAAGAAGTCTAAACATTGTCACATATATTTTTTTTCCCTGCAAACTGACTGTTAGCTCTTCTGAAGGTATATGGATCACATTTATCCGAAGCTCGATATCCCAACTGGATACTAATGTAGTTCTTTTACAATCCTAAACCAATTCAAGTTAATAACTGGGGCAATATTATTGAAGGTGATGGACCACACAAAATAACTAGCCCAACGGAACCTCAATCTAGAATTAAAACCCATATGATCATAAAGTGATAGACAAATGGTTATCTGGTCCAACAAGTGTAACCCAGGAGATTTTCTATAATGTATCATACAGTAGGTATATACAGCACTAACCATTCACAGATTGTTAGTCACTTAAATTCTGTGATATGCAAAGTACCTCAGGATCAAGTTTCTGGGAACATCTAGATATGAACCTGTATGTGACAAGAGTAGGAACTGAGGTCTATAAATTACCAAGACATCTAGATATCATCAAACTTAGGTAGGATGCAAATAACTGATAGAAACAGATATGCAAATCAAATTTGGAGAATCTAAATTTCATTCAATATTAGAAGAGAAATTAGGAGAGCAGTTACCAAGGAGAAATTAGAAAGCTTTAGGGTCACGAAACCTAACAAAATTGCAGTATAAACACTCAACATCGACGACAACAACAACAACAAAGCCTCTATCTCGAATGTTGGGGGGTCGGCTAAAATTGTTAAATGACACTGCAAAAAAAAAATCCCTTTCGGAGGGGCTATACTAATATTTAATCAGGGGGGTTGCTGCATTGAGCAGGTGACACAAGACCTAGCAAAGTGAAAAGGTTTATGCACTGACTGAAAGCACAACACAATTCCATGACTAAGTAACAGTGCACGGACACTACCATTTTTTTTAATTTTCTCTTTAACCTAACTCAAAATGGGAATGGTGAGTATGAACCCTAGATAAATAAGAAAAAGTATTAAAAAAAACTATAGAATGGCATCAGATCCAAAAATTCCCCTCAAAGAATAATAGAAAATTGAGACAATATTCTATCAGAGAAAGAAATTGAGACAATATTCCCCTCGAACCTCCCGCGCAGCGTCACGACCGCGCCCGCGACGGCGGGCTGGCGGAGGCTGACGTCGGACACGGCGCCGCTCCTGCTCAGAACGCAGACGCCGCGCTGGCGGCGGCGGGCGTAGGCGGCCACGGAGCCGAAGATGTCGCACCCGCCGCCGATCTCCAGCATGTGCGCGTGGAGGGCGTTGGCGCTCTCGCGGGTGATGATCACCGGGGGCTTCGGCTTGTTCTTGGACCCGAGGGGACAGCCGCTCTTGAGAAAATTGGGGGAGAAGAGGTTTGGAGAGATCGCACCTCGGCTAAGATCCATCGATCAGAAATCCTAACCTAACTCTTGAGGAAATTGGGGGAGAAGAGGTTTGGAGAGATGCTGCTCCTTAGAAAATGGATGAGAAATGAATTTTCTCTCTCCCACTTAGCTTTTATAGAGTGAAAAAATTACAAGTTTGCCACCGCTCTAAAGTATTAATGACGTTTTGTTTTATAAACGTTATAAAAAGCCCAAAATTAGTCCAAACCGTCATAGAAAAAAGGTATTTTTCAACTTGATAACGCTTATGTATCAGCCGTCATTAAAACTCCCTATCAAGCGTCATTAAAAGGGTTTTTTCTTGTAGTGGTTGTATGTATATGCTTCAATATGAACCTTAGAGATGTTTGACCTTTGAGGATTATATGTCGGCCTATAGCGGGAACTAGAATTGTGGGATGAGACTTGAGTTGTATGTATCGAGTAGTGAATTATTCCGTGAGATGGAATTGACTGCTCATGACGGGAATATTGGATCGTATCTATAGTCGGGTAGCTGGGTTAACCTTGACTGTTGCATAAAATTATACCCTGAATCGGGTAATCGATAGTTGGTGATGTCGGATTGTATCTTTTAGAAAAGATGAATTGCCTCGGTGAGAAATATTTTTGGATTCAGAAAGGAATATGATTACATGTTGTGAACTCTTAATATGATTGGCTCTAAGTTAGACCCTTGATCGAATGTTAGAAATATTATACCGGAAAGAGAGCTTAACCAAGTTGTCCCTGATGTAAGTGTTGTGGCCTGGAAGATAGTGATTGTGGCAAGTGAATAAAGTGATAAGTCAATTGAAAGGATGCTAAGTCGGATTTGGAAAAGAGAGTATATCATGGCTGATCAAATCGTGCTATCAGGGAAGTTGGCTGAAGTACATATGTTTTGGGGACTCCTAAAATATGTGTATGGATCCAGCCGAAGTGATAGGTTGTGACTGAGATAACATTATGGGAAGAATTTATCGTATTAGCACGGACTTTGGCTGAAATGCATATATTTTGGGGATGCCTGAAATATGTGTATGGATCTAAATGAAGTGATGTGTTACGACCAAGACAGAATACAAGAAAAATATTGGTGAATCAATGAAAAGTTGCAAGTATTTGGAAAAGAGAAAGATGGATTGAATCGTTGATAGATTAAAATGATACAGTTGGATAGCTATTTTAAAATGACCGAGTAGGCTGAAATAAATATTGAATTGAAGCTGAACTAGTAACCCATTGTGATTAAGTGAATCTAGTAGATGAGTTGTTTTCTTAAGTTTCAAGGATGAAACTTTTTCTGAGTGGTTTATTATCTAATGCCCCGCTCCGCGCGAGGCATTTGGTTGGCTTGTTGGATGGGATCAGAATGTTAGACCGTGACTTATGTTGGGAATCAAGAGAATTGAGACTGATGCAGTCTCTCTTAGCTGGCTAGACGGAATGGGTATTAGAACATGGCTCGCTAGTAGAGCTACGCTTAGCGGGATTGGAGCAGGAAGACCCTTTTGTGCAGGCAAGTAGAACTGTCCTCCTTCCTCCTTATTCCTGCATGCTTAATAAATAGAATAATATGATACTATGAGTTGTCCCTAAATGTTCCATGTCTTAGTTGCTGAATAATAGAGATGCCTATGTTAAGAATTATTGAAATGAATAAGACATAAATATTGAATTGCTGATCGAATCACACTCGAACTGCTAATGTAACTTGATGCCTGAGAATGAATTGATAATGTCCCTTATGCTTAATCTTGATGAAATGAATGAATCACTTGAATAATGAGATGCTACGTGAATGATACATGAGAAAAGAATTGAATATGCTATTGTTCCTATGAAATGAATGAAATGCTACAGGTCCCTTCGAATTGAATAAATGTTGTTGTTCCTCCTTAGAAGGAACGTAATGAAAAATGTTGCAATGGAACAAACAATGAGTATGATGAGGCTTGGGATCATGGAGATCACCAAGTAGAATGGTGGTAATGATTAGTCGTTGAATACGGCTCGAGATTGAGATGAGATGTTGAACTGTTGGCTCCGCTTACTTTCAGTTGCTTTACCATGCATTTGTGTTATCGAGTCGACACGCATTCGCATGGTCATGGACGTACTTATACAAGTCTGAGTAAGTTTCCTCGAACGGTACCTGGGGCGCCGGGACCGATTCGATCCGGAAGGAAACATTGGTCGTGCTATGGTGGCACGAGGTATTACGGGACATTCGGCTAGGCTTGCAACCTACCCTGGAATGGTGCATCGTAATACCCGTTGGAAAGTCCTTTATGGTGCAGTTTCACCAACGACCATGTAGTCAGGATGCATGCTAACAAATGTTTTGTGCAGACAGAGTAAGTATATCATATTATCCTGTATTTTTATGCAGGTACGAGAAAGTTGGCTATCGGTAAGAAATTACTTAAATGTGATGTACTCAATATATATGTTGGTTTAACTTGCGTGCTTAACGTGCCAAGTAAATGTTGTTATGTGTAGCCTTTCAATATGAGAACCTGCTTAACATGTTAATTCAGTATGCTAGAAAGATGCTTTGCTATGTACACTGCTCAAATACAAGATACATGCTAAGTGATGTTTGAAGTGAGAATTGTCATAACATGTTTAAGCTGATAATGTTAACGATGCCTCAATGACGCCTTTGCATGATAACACCAAGAATGCTATAATGATATGTCCACATGAATGCTACTAAGAATGTGTTTACATGCTTCACTCTGATTATTCCCCATGAACTGTAAACTGATGCTAGGCTCCAAGCAGAAAAATCATTCTAATAAATGCTTGCTTAAATGATCACTTAAATGTTGGCATATGCGAGTGGGTTGGATTCTGCTCGCCAGTACATAGATGATGTGCTGACCCACGTTTTGTGCGCAGGTGCTCTTGCTTGGGATATTCTACACACGAAGATTGGCTTGACTGGTTCCGCGGCATCGAAGATTTGTTGGGCATACAGAAGCTCTCCTTGTTCAAGATGATGTCTTCTGTTTATAAAGGGCATAATGTATGGAACATTGTAATCAGTTGTACCAGTGAGTTGTAAGCCAAGTTGGGATATCGAGTTGTAATCCAATGTATCCAAATATCAAATGTAAGCTGTATAGCATTGTTCAGTTGGCTTTCATGTAAAGTAAGATGTGCTGTAAACATTGTACTTTAATATAAGTCCTGTACTCTTCTTCAATTATCAATAAAGAGAATATAGTTCTATATATCTCTGTGTGACTTCAAGTTATTCTTTTGTCTCCGCTGCTATAAAGAACTGATGTATTTCTATTCAATGAGAAAGATTGTCCTTATCAACTTCAATTTGTCTGCTTCTGCCGCTGCGATGTGTTCCTAATTAAAGATATCGATTATGTACCAGTACCTTTGCCTTGTACAAGTGCAATACCAGACTTGTACGGCATCACGCCCAAGCGAGGACGATCGATTCCAAGAGATAAAATATTTGAATAAATGACTCTACGAATCGGGGCGTGACAACGCCCACCAGGTTCGAGAGACAAAGTCCCTCGTAAAAAAACCCTGGAGAAATTAAGAAGATTCCAACACAGGATGCTGAGCTCAGATCAGCTACCTCTCCCCTCCTAGTTTCCCCTGAAGAGGAACAAACAGGAGAAATATTATTAAATTATGTACGTACTGGAGAGGTACTGAACAGAAAAAGCACAGTCGTCGACGACGATTTTTCTTTCAGTATTGCCGTTCACGTCACTGAAAATGACGATGACATCGATCCACGGTCTCTAGCGGAATGTAAACGCAGAGGCGATTAGCCAAAGTGGAACGAGGCAATAGGAGTAGAGCTGGACTCACTCTTGAAACGCGAAGTCTTTGGACCAGTAGTCCAAACACCTGAAGGTGTAAAACCTGTGGGATATAAATGGATCTTCACAAGAAAAAGAAATGAACACAACATAGTTGTGCGCTACAAAGCACGCCTTGTAGCACAAGGTTTCTCCCAGAAACGGGGACCATATCCTTCTATTATGTTTGATTGTCCTGATATCGTAATTACGGGACCGTCATAATCATATAAGCTATAAAAATAGCTTTTTTCTCGAAGGATTGTGTGCGTCGAGGCGCTATCCACAAGGCATTCACACTTCATCTATAGATCTATGAAAAAACAACAACAAACCATCGTAATTAAAACAACGATTTTGAAATACAGTTTTTTTATTGTACTTCAATGCTACTGACTGCAACTTAAAATCACAGAACAATACTTGTGTTTGAATTATATCACAGAAATATCCAACTAAGAAATAAAGTTTCATGACAAACAGCTGATTATTTGTTTTAATAAGAAGCAAATTTGTTTTGAACGTTAGCAATATAAAGAATATCACTCTTAGATTGTTAGATATATATTGCTAATTTTCATTCAAACAATTAATTTGTAAAAAAAATTTTTAAGGAGTGTTACCAGCCTCTGGTCGGATCGACTAGGGAAAAAGGAAGGATGACATCGAGATCTGGACGTCGATTCTCCTTGCTTCAGCAATCGTGCTGATAACGTGTTTGAAGGGATACTAGATATTGTAGAATAGTATTTTCTTCTTCTTATTTCATCATATGGCAAGGGCCATATATATAGGGATAAGGGGCAACCCAAGGGTCAAGAGTTACATAACCCAAGGGTCATGAGTTACATGATCCCAAGGGTCATGTGTAACTCATGACATAATGGTGAATAGTAAGGGTTTCACAACAATATTTAAATTTTTAAGAAAAAATGAGAAATTTGCAAAGAAACGTGTATGTCTAGTGTTCCCATAAGTTTCCCGTAAGTTAAACCTCTAAAGAAAAAAAAAAGTTTAGGAAGAGAAAACCAAAGAAAGAGATACCAAGAAAAAGAAAAGAAGAGAATCAGATCATTAATATTCATTAAATAATCGATTGTTACGTTCCCTCCAAACATGTCAAACAAATGCCTCCAATATGACCTGACCTTCACGAAACCACAATGCTCCCCTCCGACTACCCGTACGAATGTCACCCACCACTCCTTGCCATTCATGTGGGCCTCTATCTGGCAGGCCTAACTCTGCACTTTGATGGCGCCGGAGTAAACTTGAAATAGGGCAGGTAAAAAATAGATGCACCATCGTCGCACGTTCTCCCATTCGCAAAGGGCACAAGATAGGGTCGCAAAGGGCACAAGATAGGGTCCCAACCTGGATACCAAAATTAATTACTAGGTAATTAGATTGTCTCCCATATAAAAGTGGACAAACCTTGTAAGTTAAGTTGTCATTTTTCTCATTAATAATGATCGATAACTTGATCTTACTATATCTGGTGGCCAACGGAGTTTGATGAAACTATATCTTGATCTTACTATATCTTAACATTGACAGAAGGGGGTCAAACCATACAAAATCCTCATGGCTCTCTAGTTCATCACTAAGTCGATCGATTGATCTGACAAAGTTATAAGCACCGCAATCATCATTAGTTAAACTTATCACAGCAGAATGCAAATAGTTGACCGGATTCTAAGCTCTCTATATATAGTCCATAGTTTAAAGTATCCATACGGTTTGGCATGTTCCGATCCTATACCGACCGATACCAGATATTGACCGATACTGACCTTGGGGATCTCTTTTCCGAACAATTTAGCAAAGAAAATTGAACGAAAAAGACAAATCAACAAGGGTTTGAAGCATAATAAGGTTGTAAAGGCATATAAAAGAAGAAAATTGATCTATTGCATGTAAATCGGTAAGGGTGACTACTATTTCATTTAATTTTAAACTACTAAGAAATAACACTGGAAATACTTAAAATTATGCTTAAATGTATAAAATATATGTTTTAGATGTTAATAATTATTTGTTTTTCGATACAAAAATCCGATACTCCGACCCAAAACCGCCGATACTACGGATATTGCCGATACCGACGATACCGATTCCGATACCGATAATGCGAACCTTGATATATACCTTTGTGAAGCAACAATGTGCAATAAGAAATTTAAATTTAGATGCCTTTTTTATTTAAGTTTGATCATTTGTCCACATCAACAAGGTACCCATGTTCCTTACCGACTCAACAAACTTACTTAGACGATTGTAGATAAGATATACTTATTTTCTACTTTAAGAGAAATTAGAGTACACTATTGAAAGATAAATTAAGTCAGAGCATTCCAAAATTTAACAATTATGTAATCTCCATAAACAATATTTTCCCATGTTCCTTGCTTTACTGCCTACCATGGAGCAAGATCGATCCAAAATTGTGGATGGTAGAGAATATCCGTATCAATCTTGAATGTAGTTAAGCTTCCATCCTCCAAATCAAACACGCCCATATCACCTCCCAAATCATAATAAGAATCATCCAAGAAATAGATAGAATTCCTTCTGTATCCATGATCGGTAGTGGCAGCAACGGACACGGAGGAGCTGGATCCCAGAAACAATGCTTGATCACCCAAGCTTACCACCTTGCTCCACCTCTTCGTGTCGAAATCGAGCTTATGAACCACAAACTTTGTAGTCGACTTAGTATGCTCGTGCTCGTCCTCGTCAACGTTCATGATCCTTTTGGTGAGCCTTGCAACCCTCAACAACTCCCCGGATGACTCTACCAGATAATTTTGATGGTAATATTCAACGTAGTCGTCGTCAGCATAGTCATTGTCGTCGTACCAATCACAATATGTGTCCACTTCCATCTTTGGACTCGAGCCATTAACATCTAACATCACAACCCATCCTCCCCATGTTACACCGTAGAATTGCCCTTGGTAACAAATTACGTCCTCGAAACTATTGGTTCCCATGATGGTGGTCCAACTCGTGTCATCTCCGATCCTGCAGAAGCTCAATGCTCGTGAGCATTTAGAAATGACCACGACAGTGCAGCAGCAGTCTTCTTGCTGCTGCCGCCGCCGCCGAGAGGATGAACTGTAAGGATTCGATGTCAAGACAACCTTGCCCATTACCAAAGAGGGCTTGTCTCGAGGGAGTGGGATCTCCTCTTTTGTTATTGGATTCCAGAAGTGAACACCTCCGCTGCCGTCCCTTACGAACAACCACCCCATAGACGACCCGCATATCACCTTCTTCGACTCCGGCAGGAGGATCCGATGGACCCAGTCGGCGGGGATGTCGCCATGCAGTACTTGTCGACGGGGACACGAGTGGTCATCTTCTTGTCTGCGAGGAAACAATAGTAGAGGAGCTGTAGGAGGCAAGAGATGCCGAGCCTCTGTCAGTATCGACCGCCACCAGCTACACACACAACTGAAAAGGATGCGGTCACGGACGGATGAAAGACGTTGCAGTATCGAAACTAAGAGCTCAGGCAAGAGAGTCGACCACCACCGATCACCAACCGCGGCACGTGCTCGTCGTCGTTTTGCTGCAGGCATGTATGCTGAAGAAAGTAGCTTTACTATATGCATATCTCCTTCTCTAAGTATATGTCTTTCTTCTTAATACACATACAATGTCTGTTGAAGAAAGTCCCTCTTCTTAACAGACGAGAGACAATGCCTCCTACTATATATAAATATGAACTCAAAATCAATATAAATCCTATATATATATATATATATATATATATATATATATATATATATATATATATATATATATAGGATTTATATTGATTTTGAGTTCATATTTAAAAGATACTATAAGTTTCAATTGGGAATATATCCTAATTCTCCTATCCCGATATCAAATAAGTTTCTTTTTTAGGCAAATCGTTCCTATTAAATATCCATCCAACTTTACATCTTTCTTTTTTTTCATCCAACTTCACATATACACGTTTCCACATATATATATATATATATATATATATATATATATATATATATATATATATATATATATATATATATATATGAAAACGTGTATATATACTGAATAAGGTAAATATTGTAAATATTATTGGGAAAAAAACAATGATTAGAAATATAATCTATTCCAGATTATAAAATAAGTCATATGGTGTCAAGGATATCTACGTTAGGATCTATGTTTATTTGTATAACAAAAATATTAAGGAAGAGACCCTCAAAGATACATGCCGATTGCGTTTCCTTCACATGTGCCAGACCACCATCCCAAAAATAATCATGAGACTTGGATTAACGTACATTTTAATAAGTACATGTTTGTTTAACCAACCTATTGCGCTCCCAAAATCTTAGTCTTGAGGATCCCGCCTCGCCACCTTGAACCCTTGTAGGCCTTTCAGAGCTTTGCCGCCTCTCGGCCTCATGTTGCCCTAAAAAGTTGGTTAATGGTGAGATTCATGCCAAAGAGAATCCTAGTTGTCAGGTAATCTAAGAGAGTGGCAGGTTTAGGTATATTGGGGTTAAGTAATTTTTTTAGATTTGTTAAAATTTGAAAGATTTGAAATCTTTTATTGTCAATAATTTATGAGACTTCTTTAAATACAAATTGATACCTTCAACCATTAGATTTAAGTTAGCTAAAATCCTACGGATAAAAATAATTGTGCTCATGGGATATGCATTATTATTGGGATTAAATTGTATATATTATGATTGGCCCATTTGACTTAGACCCAAGTTGATATGCATATGTATAAATACGTGTTATACAGATTAATGAAAAATTAGGTCATTATCTTTCCACTTTTTCACATGGTATAAGAGCCAAACGGCTAGGGCACGAATTTTTTTTCGATCGACGGGATGACGAGCGGCGGTGGCGCAACTTCTACGCCGGCGGCACCAAGAGTCGATCCCACCTCCCCATATTACCTTGGTTTTAATGACAATCCGAACGTGGTGTTCCGTAGGGAGAATTATGAGGAATGGTCGAGATCTATTCGGCTTTCCCTACGAGCTCGACGAAAATTTGGGTTTATTGACGGTCTATCGATCGACCAACAGAGAAGGACAAACGGGAGGATTGTTATTGCGTCCAATCAATGCTTGGGCAATGGATCTTGCACACTATTGACGTTTTGGTGAAGAAGACAATACCCTACGTACTTTGAGGAGACAAAACCCCTGTGGGATTCGCTCAAGGACCGCTTTAGCGAGGGGAATGACACTAAAATTCAACATATTAAATTCGTTGGCTAAGTTTCCATGTCCGTGGTCGACTACTTCGGCCAATGGTAGATTCTTTGGGATGAGTTGGGGACTTATGAACCATCCCGGCGTGTAATTGTGGTAATTGTACGTATGATATCCCGAAGCAGATGCAGAAATGAGTTGATGAGGAGTGCTTTCATTAGTTCCTTTATGGGATCAATAAGGAATTTTATGGCAACGTTTGCTCCAATTTATTGACACAAGATCTGCTTCCTACTTTGGCGTGCGCTTATCAAACCATGTTACAGGAAGAACGGTTGCGCACGTCCACAAGGCCTACTTTGAGCAGGACGAGGTTATGGCACTTGCGGTTTTTGGATGCTTGGGATAAATCAGAGTTGCTCTGTAATTTTTGCAAATGCAACGGACATGAAGAAGCCACTTGCTTCGAGAAACATGGATTTCTGGATTGGTGGAGGGATAGACCGTGTGGTGGCGGACGAGGGGCTGGCCGTGGACGTGGTGGCAGACATGCGACTGGTGGTGGGCATGCGTGCAGCAATGACAGGTGATGGTGCAGGCTGTGTTCCGGGAATAACTCCGGACCAATGGCAACAACTTCTTTCATTGCTTGGTAATTCTTCGGTCGAATCTCCGGAGAATCGTATGGTGGGTAAGTCTAAATATTTGGATTTGTTGTGGGGGTGACGACAATGGAGGCATGTCCGATTGGGCTCTCGGACGGACATACTTCGGTTGCCTCGTGGTGCGGGCGTGTTGCTCTTGCACCGGGCATTGTTCTTACAAATATTCTATTTGTACCTTATTTACATTGCAATTTAATTTTCGTGTCCCATCTAATGGACGATATAAATTGTATTGTATAATTCACTAAAAATTTGTGCGTTATACAGGATCCCAATTTGAGGACCCTGATTGGCATCGATGAATGGCGGATGGACTCTACTACTTTTGTATTGTACCGAAGACTCAGGCCTTGGCAGTGACTGGGACTTCTCTGGATATTGGCCATCAACGAATTGGGCATCCTTCTGATAAAATAGTAAGGTCTCTTCATATTGCTTGTAGCTCTAGTAAGGCATGTGATGTTTGCTATCAGACAAAGCAAATTTGAGATATTTTTTTTCTGTTAGTGACTCTAGGGCTGTTGCAACATTTGATTTGATACAATGTGATCTTTGGGGGCCGTATCCTACGCCTTCTTCGTGTGGAGCTAGATATTTTTTGATGATTGTTGATGATTTTTCTCGTGCCGTTTGGATGTTTTTGTTGATTGATAAAACTGAAGTATACAGGAATTTTCCTGCAGCTCTAACTGCAGGTACAAAACCGGCCTCCTTTAAAGAGGCGGTTAAAGATACAGGGTAGTACGAAGCTATACAGAAAAAGATACGGGCTTTGGAGGATAGTGACACTTGGACCATGGAGATGCTTCCGGCTGGAAAACGTTCTCTGGGGAGCCGGAGGGAGTATAAGATAAAGTATAACTCTGATGGGAGTGTCGAGCGGCTTAAAGTTCGTTTGGTAGGTTTTGGAAATCATCGGGTTGAAGGGATTGATTACACTGATACTTTTGCTCCGGTTGCGAATGTCACACCCCGATCCCGGAGGATCGAAAACTTGCCACTGGGCGTGATGTCGTACAAGTCTAAATTGCACTTGTACAAGGCAAAACCATTACAGTTCCTGGTAATTCTCAGAAAACATCGACAACGCAGCAGAACCAAGCAGATAAATTGAAGTCACACAAGATATGAAGAAATGTATCTCTTTATTGATAATCATAATGGATTACAAGACTTCCAGCGGAATACAGAGTTTACAATTGATTACAAGACTCTTGAATAACCAACTAAATGAATACACTTGCCCTTTAGGCTACAATGAATATACCGACTTCTTTACAATGAACTTGCCAATATGGCTACAATCTCACTGGTACAATTGAGTTCCACTGTTCCATACATTATGTCCCGTATAGCAGAAGACATCGTCTTGAAAGAAGAGCTTCTGCACACCCATCCGATTCATCGATGCCAAGCACTGATTCACAGGATTTCCTCCAAGCAAACACCTGTAATATTGTCCACAACGTGGATCATTACATCATCAATGTACTGGCGAGCGGTGCTGGCCCAACTCACCTAAGAAGACAACACTAAGTAATCATGTTACAGAACATTATTAACAGTGGTCTCTCTTGTTGCCTTAGGGTCAATTTCATGTTACAGCCGACAAGAAGTAAAGCAGGCAAATCTCATAGCCAAAATAATTTAAAGCATACTGTTATCACCCTTTAGTGATTCTTACCCATGGTCGTATAGCCATCCCTGTACATTTATAAAACTTACACTGCCTGCACAAGACATTGTAAGGAACAATATCATGATTCAATATAAATATCACCGTTCAGGTGATTCTTACCAACAGCCGACATCCTTCCCTGTATTTGAGTAATAACTTACTCTGCCTGCATAAGACATCATTAGCATTGGACCTATCTATATGAAGGTCACTGGCGACACGCCATCTTGGATCATCTTCTGGTGAACGGCTAACTCCAAATGGGGTGCGAATCCATAGGAGGTTTCCGAAACACCGTGCTACTACTTCAGCACCATGGGATTTCAGCGTCCTTTCAGTGGGCGGTAGCAAGCCCCCACTACAAGTCCTGCAATCCCGATGTCAGTACATCGACACCATCCTTGTTCCCCCTAGGACGAACCGGGTTCCATGGCCCAGGAATACCGTTCGAGGAACTACACCTTGTCGACAAGTTGTCCATGACCATGCAACTATATACAACTTATCTAAGAAGAAAACATATAATGCATGATAAGAAAAACTAAGTTATTCAGCCACCATTCTCATTCATATTGCCATCTTGCCATCTTGCCTTGAGCCAATGCTCATATTATCATCTGCCCATCCAGGGTCTTAGTGAAATCAACATTCTACATCGGCACAGGATAATAGAATGTTGTTACCCAATCTCTTTGCCACATCTTTGATATCATACCTCTTTCCAACCAACTCAATATACTCACCGTCCAGTTCCTGGGACTTAGCATCTGTTAGCATACATTCATTCGGACATATTTCAAGCATACTCACTGCCCAGTACTTGGGTCTTAATATCTGTGTTACCACTATTCATCAAGCCAAAGCTTGATATACTCACCGCCCAAGTATTTGGGACTTTGCCTTCACCTGTCACGTAATTCATCGCAACAGCGTACAAGCATACAATTCATTTAGCCACAACAGTTTACGTTCAGGTGATTATTATCTTTCATTATCTTTCTGAATTCTATGCAAGGTGTTATTGAACAACTCAATAAGAAACATATCATACTATCCTTATTTTAAGCGTGGAGCTAAAGGATCTTTGGAGGGTTCAACACTACTCACATTCATAGGACGATTCCCGCCTCGATCACATAGTCTTTCAAGCGATCCTTCGCATATTCTCAAGTCCACAAGGCTTCATCGAACCAACCATCCATCATAAGGCATCTTGCGGGTCGTGGTACTACAATATATACTACCCAGAAAAAGTTTCATCCTCGAAACTTAAAACAAAACTCATCCCCAAAACTTCAACAGACTTTTCATGAAACTTCTCAACAATCAACTTACACCATTTAATATTTCTCCGCAATCTCTCGATTGATTTCAAGTAATGTACCGTCTCGTTACAGCATCCCAATTGATTCAACATAGTTTAACATCTTGATCTTTCCTCCGACACTCATGCAATCCTTTAGCACATAATAATCCTCCCCGTGGCTTCGTTTGAATTCAGCATATCACTTAGTTGGAATCATGCACATATCTTAGGCGTCCCCAAAATACATGCACTTCAGCCAAGTTCAGCGATAGAGAACACGAACGAGCTATGGTGTACCTTTCTTTTTCGAACATCAGTAATTCTCTTCGAGCATCTCGTATAATCCTACTTGTTTATTCCTTATTCCAACCAACTAATAACACAATAGATGTTGCCAATTCCAACTCGATAAATTTTCCACAATCGATCCCAACGTTTTCCAAAGTATTCAGACTTAGATGTATCAAGTATTCCTTTCAAGTTCATTGTCATCCATGCCACCAAAGTTGATAAATCCTATTGTCACATTTCATTTCGATACCCCAATTCTCATCGGTCAAATCTTGTACTCATCATTCACATCCATACACTTTGTTTGCAACTTGTAAATTTCTCGATCATGATTCATCCATCAAATTGTACCACCATTTCACTCTAGCAATATTTCTCGCTGTACTCCAACATTTTCTCGTATTGATCAAGCCAACATATTATCCCTTTGCGCAAGCAACTCTTATATTCCTGCAACATTAATCCTGAGGGTCATTCCTATTCACATTCGCTCTCGCCGATCTCGGCTACATGCACTATCCAATTCTGTTGTTACAATTATCCTCGATTTTGATCTGATCAATGAAATTATTCCAACTATCTCAAAGTACTACCAACAATTTTTGTACCTCAATATTAATCAGTCAAATCCAACCAGCTTTAGCAATTTTCCAACATTTCAACAAAGGCAACCAAGTTTTCGAAACCAACATGATCCGTCATCCCATCCAACATTATAACGTCCAATATTTCCCAAATATCCAATCTATTCCGAAGCCTACCTTCCAACATATCTTACTCATACCGACTAAACTCACGCAATATCAATAGGGACATCCTACGGTTTTCTAACAGTCAACTTAGCATACAGTCAAGTCTCTACGGTCAGCTAATCTAAGCTAAACCAGACATTCAGCTAACACATATGAGATGGATAGCTATCAGGGACATACTTATCTCTTATCTTAGAGGCAACCAATTCTCATCATAGGGGCAACTCTATGGTCTGTCCAACTTAGGGACATGGGACACCACTCCAATCTTATGAACTTATTCCCAACACGGACAACTGAAGAACATAGCCAACCAATCTGAAACTTAAGCAACCAACCAACATTCTAGGCAACCAACCGACAATCTAAGCAACCAGCCAACAATCTAAGCAACCAGCCAACAATCTAAGCAACCAGTCGACACTCTAGGGTCAAGTCTTTCTACTCTTGCTTATACTCGGGTCATGCCCAACGAAGTCTCATTCTAGACTTACCCGCAACCAACAAAATCTATCCGACAATTCTATCCAAAAATTCTTATGGGTAAATCCCGAAGCTATCATATAAAACTTATCAATCGAATATCCAAACTTTCAATTTCCACTTGTATAGACATAGCATCATTGTTCAATCCGACTTGTATCCTCATATCGTACTCAAATGTCTATTCAATCGGGTCAACTATTCCGAGTCATCATCCGACATTGCTATCTCAATAGTTTATCACTTATGATCTCTTCCTACGGTCTCTTCGCGACATATTCGTTTCCCACATTTTTAGATCATCGATACGGTCCGTACTCTCTTAACCAACTAAAACAAGGCAACTACACAATCATATTTCTTCCGAGGCATCATTTATAATATTTTCTAGCACCAACACGGTCATTTCTTAGCAATTCACGTTAACCATCAATATTCGTTTTGCATCATCTCCTTGTGATTCCATAAGAAGATTTACTATTCATGCATCGATCCAATCTCTATTGCACCAATTATCTAGCATTCGTATGTCGGTCATCTTAGTGGATATGACATAACTCATTAGCTAAGTTATAATCCAACAATTCTATATTCCACCCAACTTGTTATTTATGCGACAACATCATCCACCGACATGGTCTATTACGTATCGCTGTACCTCGATACTTATTTGTATTCCAGCCATTTGACTCTCGTAAGGAACATCTACTCTTTCATGCATCAAGGGACAAGTACTCATTCTCTATGCCTCAAATAGTCAAGGGTCATAACTTGTTAATTCGGGACACATAGATTTCTTTCAAGCACACTGCACCACGTGCTAAGATCATCTATTCCTCAATCCCATTCTCAATCTTTTCGGTCGTTGATGCAACTCTCTCTGCATCGTCTAAATCATTTGCAACATCCCGATAAGCGTCTAACATTACCATCAATTCTGTCGATATCCAACATACAATTTCTTTCACTCAATTCCAACATCGTTCAATATTCGGTCCATAGTTGTTCTCGCAAAATCTTTCGATAGCAACACCACACCATCATTACAAAGCCTACAATCCTTTTACCCAACTGATCCAAGTCTTTGCCTGAATCTGAAATTTGTTTCCTTCCCAACCAAGGCATTCATTTCATATTCTCAATTCTCTTCTTACCCAACATAATGCTAACCAACAACGTCTAGCGATGGTTCACCCGAACACATCAAAATCTCACAACGGGTCATCCGAACTTAATCATCAAGGGACATTCCTAGCCGTCATGTATCAATCGTAAGCTCAGCTACGATTCGATACCACCGTACCTTATAGGTAAAGCAATCACAAAATCATAAACACATCAAGGGTCAAGGGACATCTTATCATGACGAGGGTATATGTAATATACCACTCAGAGCTCAAGCCATTCTCGACACAATATTCCCTCGCATCAAACCAACATCTAATCAGACTATCCATCCTGCAGTGGTTATGCTGACCACAAATATCGACTCAAGATTCTGTCGATTCCTATTCACTGAAATTCATGCACATTATGTTCCAACATACCATGCCATCACCTACTGTCGATTGCTGCATAACAATCGACTCCAAGAATCCCACACATGAGACATCCAGCATACATCACAAACTTATTATCACATCGCATCATTGTTATCATTGTTATTCTTTTTGGTATCTTTTAGAAATTCAACAAAACACATATATCACAGCCCACATATTTAGACTTATTGTATGGAACACCCAGTGAGAGGTTAGAATGATCAACGGACTTTCAGTCAAGGAAACAACTTAGAATAGTTTGGAAGCAACACAGAATAATCGCAGAAGCACTATGAATCATCATAGAGGCAACTTTGATTTCATCGCGGAAGCAACTTTGAGTATTCGCGGAAGCAACTTTGATTCACCACGGAAGCAACTTTGAATAATCGCGGAAGCAATCTTTGAATCATCGCGGAAGCAGCTTAGAATCATCTTAGTAGCAACATTGATTTGAAACAAATCGAATAAGAATCCAAGGACGTAAAGCCGAGCTCTAATACCATTATGTCATGCCCCGATCCTGGAGGATCGAAAACTTGCCACTGGGCGAGATGCCGTACAAGTCTAGATTGCACTTGTACAAGGCAAAACTATTACAGTTCCTGGTAATTCTCAGAAAACATCGACAACGCAGCAGAACCAAGCAAATAAATTGAAGTCACACAAGATATGAAAAAATGTATCTCTTTATTGATAATCATAATGGATTACAAGACTTCCAGCGAAATACAGAGTTTACAATTGATTACAAGACTCTTGAATAACCAACTGAATGAATACACTTGCCCTTTAGGCTACAATGAATATACCGACTTCTTTACAATGAACTTGCCAATATGGCTACAATCTCACTAGTACATTTGAGTTCCACTGTTCCATACATTATGTCCCATATAGCAGAAGACATCGTCTTGAAAGAAGAGCTTCTGCATACCCATCCGATTCATCGATGCCAAGCACTGATTCACAGGATTTCCCCCAAGCAAACACCTGTAATATTGCCCACAACGTGGGTCAGTACATCATCAATGTACTGGCGAGCGGTGCTGGCCCAACTCACCTAAGAAGACAACACTAAGTAATCATGTTACAGAACATTATTAACAGTGGTCTCTCTTGTTGCCTTAGGGTCAATTTCATGTTATAGCCGACAAGAAGTAAAGCAGGCAAATCTCATAGCCAACATAATTTAAAGCATACTGTTATCTCCCTTTGGTGATTCTTACCCATGGTCGTATAGCCATCCCTGTACATTTATAAAACTTACACTGCCTGCACAAGACACTGTTAGGAACAATATCATGATTCAATATAAATATCACCGTTCAGGTGATTCTTACCAACAGCCGACATTCTTTTCTGTATTTGAATAATAACTTACTCTGCCTGTATAAGACATCATTAGCATTGGACCTATCTATATGAAGGTCACTGGCGACACGCCATCTTGGAACATCTTCTGGTGAACGGCTAACTCCAAATGGGGTACGAATCCATAGGAGGTTCCCGAAACACCGTGCTACTACTTCAGCACCATGGGATTTCAGCGTCCTTTCAGTGGACGGTAGCAAGCCCCCACTGCAAGTCCTGCAATCCCGATGTCAGTACATCGACACCATCCTTGTTCCCCCTAGGACGAATCGGGTTCTATGGCCCAAGAATACCGTTCGAGAAACTACACCTTGTCGACAAGTTGTCCATAACCATGCAACTATATGCAACTTATCTAAGAAGAAAACATATAATGCATGATAAGGAAAAGTAAGTTATTCAGCCACCATTCTCATTCATATTGCCATCTTGCCATCTTGCCTTGAGCCAATGCTGTCACGCCCCGATTCGTAGAGTCATTTATTCACATATTTTATCTCTTGGAATCGATCGCCCTCGCTTGGGCGTGATGCCGTACAAGTCTGGTATTGTACTTATACAAGGCAAAGATGATACATAATCGATTTTCTTCAAATAGGAACACATCGCAGCGGTAGCAGCAGATAAATTGAAGTTAGTGAGGACAATCTTTCTTATTGAATAGAAGTACATCGCTTCTTTATAGCAGCGGAGATAAAAGAACAACTTGAAGTCACACAGAGACATATAGAACTTTACTCTCTTTATTGATAATCGAAGAAAAGTACAAGACTTGTATTGAAGTACAATGCTTACAACCAATCTCACTTTACATTGAAAGCCAACTGAGCAATGCTATAAAGTTTACATTTGATACTTGGATATATTGGATTGCAACTCGATATACTGACTTGGCTTACAATCTCACTGGTACAACTGATACAATGTTCCATACATTATGCCCTTTATAAACAGAAGACATCATCTTGAACAAGGAGAGCTTCTGTATGTCCAACAAATCTTCGATGTCACGGAACCAATCAAGCCAAATCTTCGTGTGTAGAATATCCCAAGCACAAGCACCTGCCCACAAAACGTGGGTCAGCACATCATCTATGTACTGGCAAGCAAAATCCAACCCACTCGCATAAACCAACATTTAAGTGATCATTTAAGCAAGTATTTATTAGAATGATCTTTCTACTTGGGGCCTAGCATCAGTTTACAGTTCATGGGAAATTATCATAGTGATGCATGTAAACATATTCTTAGCAACATTCATGTGAAGGCATCAGTAAAGCATACTAGTGTTATCATGAAAAGGCATCATTGGTTCTAACATCTTGAACATGTTATGACAATTCTCATAGAATGCACCACTTAGCATGATAGTTATGATTAAGCAGTTTACATAGCAAGGCAACATGTTGACATACTAAATTTAGCATGTTAAGGAGGTTCTCATTTAAAGACAACATCATATCATTGACTTGTTTAGCATGATTAAGCAGACCATTCAACCAACATATACTGCATGCATCACATTTAAGTGATTCCTTACCGATAGCCAACTCCCTCATTCCTGCATAAGATACAGGATAATATCATATACTTACTCTGTCTGCACAAAATATTCATTAGCATGCATCCTGACTATATGACCACTGGTGGTTGTGCACCATGTCGACGTGCCATATAGGACTTCATAGGGTATGGGATGTGCCCTTCACCAGGTTGCGAGCCCGAATGAGGATCCCAATACCGTGCTACCAAAGCACCAATTCCTCCTAGGCCGACTCGATCCCACCGCCGCGGGTACCGTTCGAGGAAATCCTTGTATACAAGTACGTCTATGGTCATGCGAATGCGTGTCCGACCCGATCGTGTTCGAAGTCGCATGATACAATAATAATAAGATAAGTAAAGCCAACAGTTCATCATCTCATCTTTCCAATATGTCCACCTGTTCACTTGGTGATCTCAATGATCCTAAGCCTCATCATTTCCCATTGCATCAATCATTGCAACATTTCTCATATCATTCCTTTCTAAGAGGAACAAATAATACTTCATTCATATCATAGGACATGCAGCATTTCATTCATTTCATAGGGACAGTATTCTTTCTTTCATTGCTTATAAGGAAACAGGCAACATCAACAGTTATGCAGAATATACATGATTGAGGTGTTTCTTTCAATTCTTTATCTTAATAGCATAGCCAGTTCATTACTCATGTAGCATTCTCGTAGCATCTCATTACTCAAGTATTCATTCATTTCATCGACATTAAGCAAAAAGGGACATTATCAGTTTATTCTCAGGCATCATGTTACATTAGCAGTTCAAGTGTGATTCGTTCAGCAATTCAAAGTTCATGTGTTATTCATTCAATGATTTCCAGCATATGCATCTATATCGACTTAGCAACTGAGGCATCACATCACAATTATTCAACATTCAAGGTAAGAGATATTAGGGACATATTCATAGCATCACATTATTCTATTTATTAAGCATGCAGGAATAAGGAGGAAGGAGGACAGTTCCATTTGCCTACATAAAAGGGACTCCCTGCTCCAATCCCGCTAAGCGTAGCTCCACCAGCGAGCCACGTTCCAATACCCATTCCATCTAGCCAGCTAAGAGAGACTGCATCAGTCTCCATTCTCCTGATTCCCAACATAAGTCACGGTCTAACATTCTGATCCCATCCAACAAGCCAACCAAATGCCTCGCGCAGAGCTGGGCATTACATAATATACCACTCAGAAAAAGTTTCGTCCCCGAAACTTAAGAAAACAACTCATCTACTAGATTTACTTAATCATAATGGTTTACTCATTCAGCTTCAATTCAATTTTCATTTCAACCTACTCGGTCATTTCAAAATAGCTATCCAACTATATCATTTTAATCCATCCACGATTCAATCCATCTTTCTCTTTTCCAAATACTTATAATTTCTCTTTGATTCACCAACATTTTTTTTGCATTCTATCTTGGTCGCAACACATCACTTCGTTTGGATCCATACACATATTTCAGGCGTCCCCAAAACATATGCATTTCAGCCAAAGTCTGTGCTAGTGCGATAAATTCTTCCCATAATGTTATCTCAGTCGTAACCTATCACTTCGGCTGGATCCATGCACATGTTTTAGGCATCCCCAAAACATATGTACTTCAGCCAACTTTCATGATAACGCGATTCGATCAGCCACGATATAACTCTCTTTTCCAAATCCGACTTAGTATCCTTTCAATTGACTTTATTACTTCATTCACTTTGCCACAATCGCTATCTTCCAGGCCATAACACTTAACATCAGGGACAGCTCTCTATCTTAACATTCAGTCAAGGGTCCAACTTAGAGTCAATCATACCAAGCGTTCACAACATGCAATCATATTCCTTTCCCAAATCCAACAATATTTTTCCACCGAGGCAATTCATCTTTTCTAAAAAATACAATCCGACGTTACCCACTATTGATACCTATCCAACATTTCCGTCATGAGCAGTCAATTCCATCTCATATAATAATTCACTATTCGATACATACAACTCAAGTCTCATCCCACGATTCTATTTTCCGCTATAGGCCGACACATAATCCTCAAGGTCAAATATCTCTAAGGTTCATATTGGAGCATATACTTACAACATATCATTCTTAGGTCGTACTCATCACCATCTCTCGTTCAAATGCCACAAGGTCATTCTAGGGTTCGTCAATGGTCACCTATTATTCTGTCAATCTCTAAGGTTAGCTATACAGACAGCTAAACTTAATCTTTCAGGTGACTTCCCTAGAGTGGACGGCTACTAGGGTCATACTAGTTTCTTATGCTCAGGCCAACATGCAACCAATTATTCGAGGCAACTCTACCCAAACTTATGGGATTCAACTCAATCTGAAAACTAATCTCTATTGTCGGCTATGCCAACAATTGGTAAGTCCTCAACTGGTCGCTAGGGTCAAGTCTATCTATCCAGGGTCTTCCTCAAGGAAATAATTTCCACAGAGGCTCATTCTAGACTTACCCAACGATCGACTAAGATCATCGATCTAACAACATTACGGTCAGTCCCAAACCGACATACGATTCTCATCGTTCTAATAATCCATCAAGTAAATTCCCAATGATTCAATTTCTATTTCAATCCTTTGTACTCACATGAACCCATAAGCCAACGTTAACTATTCAAGGGTCATCAATTTCGATAGTCTTAACATAATTATAGAATCATACTATTCGGTCTGTATGACAAAGTCACACCACTAAATCATAAGCCAGCAATTTATATCCCAACCAACAGCCACCTATACCGATATTATCCAACACGTTTGTAATTTCTCAATCCATTCATTTCTCAATCATCAAACTATCTTACGGGTATTCTTAAATCTCGTTCTTTTTCCAGCCGCCAAAATCTCATACGGACATTCTTAACATTCCTACCTCAAGGGTCGAGTAGTTCATCCCATTCAATCCGACAATTTATCTATCAATTAACCATCCTCTATTCAACACAAATATTCAGGATGGCTACTTGTTACTTTTTCTAATCCCATTAAATTCTTCAGCATACATGCACATAGGCAACAACTATCCTTTAGTGATCTAGATGGGTTAACATCTATTACACCTTAGGATCAAGGCACAGATCTCTAATACTCTTTTGGTCACCGACAACTTTTTCTAAAACTTCCAGTTTAGCAATCAACTTTGTATTAGCCACATATGATTTGCTTCCAACCATTCGAAATCAACATTCAGATATTCTAAGCCACAACATTTCTAGCCAAATCCATTTACCCATAGCATACTAACGGTCTTACTAGTATGAGTCATCACTCGGCTAAACAATTTCTAACCAAGCCACCCGTTACAATTTTCGACAATCTCGCTACTCAATATAACATCACCGTCAAGGGACACACGAGTCATCTAGCCACAATACATGACTCCCAGCTAAGTCTCGGCACTACCCAGTACCCACAGATAGTCTTCTTGCTATCCTATGGAAAGGGTCATCATACATCTCGTTCTGAGGTGGTAGAGGTAATATACCACTCAGAAATGAAGCCATCCATAAATAATACCAACCCAATTCTATTCCGGACATTCGTAATTTACAATGATCACAATACTCTTAGCCAACATCTCGGGGTCTCAATATCACAAGCCAACAATCTTAGGGTCTCAAAAGCACTAGTCATCACCCCTGAGTCAACTCACTAGTTATGCTGAACTCATCCATCAATTATTTTATTTCCAATTCTTTCTCAACATCACATGCAATTCTCAACTTGTTACAGCATACATAGCCACTTTTCTTTATTCCCATAATTCCAAACAGCATTCATACTATAGCATACTATGGCATCAAGTCATTGTTGGGTTATTTGTGTCCAAACCAACAACAATCATTCATTCAGGGGCATCACAATATATATAGACTTATTGTATGGAACATCCAGTGAGCAGCCAAGAGGGTCAACGAACTTCCAGATACAACAACATAGGATGATTACGGAACAACAACGGGATAATCGCGGAAGCAACATTAGTTAATCGTCGATGCAACTTTGATTTGAAACGAATCAAAGAAGAGACCAAGGACGTAAAGCCGTGCTCTGATACCAATTTGTCACGCCTCGATTCGTAGAGTCATTTATTCACATATTTTATCTCTTGGAATCGATCGTCCTCGCTTAGGCGTGATGCCGTACAAGTCTGGTATTGCACTTGTACAAGACAAAGATGGTACATAATCGATTTTCTTCAAATAAGAACACATCGCAGCGGTACTAGCAGATAAATTGAAGTTAGTGAGGACAATCTTTCTTATTGAATAGAAGTACATCGTTTCTTTATAGCAGCGGAGATAAAAGGACAACTTGAAGTCACACAGAGACATATAGAACTTTACTCTCTTTATTGATAATCGAAGAAAAGTACAAGACTTGTATTGAAGTACAATGCTTACAACCAATCTAACTTTACATTGAAAGCCAACTGAGCAATGCTATAAAGTTTACATTTGATACTTGGATACATTGGATTGCAACTCGATATACTGACTTGGCTTACAATCTCACTGGTACAACTGATACAATATTCCATACATTATACCCTTTATAAACAGAAGACATCATCTTGAACAAGGAGAGCTTCTGTATGCCCAACAAATCTTCGATGTCGCGGAACCAATCAAGCCAAATCTTTGTGTGTAGAATATCCCAAGCACAAGCACCTGCCCATAAAACGTGGGTCAGCACATCATCTATGTACTGGCAAGCAGAATCCAACTCACTCGCATAAACCAACATTTAAGTGATCATTTAAGCAAGCATTTATTAGAATGATCTTTCTACTTGGGGCCTAGCATCAGTTTACAGTTCATGGGCAATTATCATAGTGATGCATGTAAACATATTCTTAGCAACATTCATGTGAAGGCATCAGTAAAGCATACTAGTGTTATCATAAAAAGGCATCATTGGTTCTAACATCTTGAACATGTTATGACAATTCTCATAGAAGGCACCACTTAGCATGATAGTTATGATTAAGCAGTTTACATACAAGGCAACATGTTGACATACTAAATTTAGCATGTTAAGGAGGTTCTCATTTAAAGGCAACATCATATCATTGAGTTGTTTAGCATGATTAAGCAGACCATTCAACCAACATATACTGCATGCATCACATTTAAGTGATTCCTTACCGATAGCCAACTCTCTCATTCATGCATAAGATACAGGATAATATGATATACTTACTCTGTCTGCACAAAATATTCATTAGCATGCATCCTGACTACATGACCATTGGTGGTTGTGCACCATGTCGATGTGCCATATAGGACTTCATAGGGTATGGGATGTGCCCTTCACCAGGTTACGAGCCCGAATGAGGATCCCAATACCGTGCTACCAAAGCACCAATTCCTTCTAGGCCGACTCGATCCCACCGTCGCGGGTACAGATCGAGAAAATCCTTGTATACAAGTACGTCTATGGTCATGCGAATGTGTGTCCGACCCGATCGTGTTCGAAGTCGCATGATACAATAATAATAAGATAAGTAAAGCCAACAGTTCATCATCTCATCTTTCCAATATTTCCACCTGTTCACTTGGTGATCTCAATGATCCCAAGCCTCATCATTTCTCATTGCAACATTTCTCATATCATTCCTTTCTAAGAGGAACAAATAAAACTTCATTCATATCATAGGACATGCAGCATTTCATTCATTTCATAGGGACAGTTTTATTTCTTTCATTGCTTATAAAGAAACAGGCAACATCAACAGTTATGCAAAATATACATGATTGAGGTGTTTCTTTCAATTCTTTGTCTTAATAGCATAGCCAGTTCATTACTCATGTAGCATTCTCGTAGCATCTCATTACTCAAGTATTCATTCATTTCATCGACATTAAGCAAAAAGGGACATTATCAGTTCATTCTCAGGCATCATGTTATATTAGCAGTTCGAGTGTGATTCGTTCAGCAATTCAAAGTTCATGTGTTATTCATTCAATGATTTCCAGTATATGCATCTATATCGACTTAGCAACTGAGGCATCGCATCACAATTATTCAACATTCAAGGTAAGAGACATTAGGGACATATTCATAGCATCACATTATTCCATTTATTAAGCATGCAGGAATAAGAAGAAAGAGGACAGTTCCACTTGCCTACATAAAAGGGACTCCCTGCTCTAATCCCGCTAAGCGTAGCTCCACCAGCGAGCCACGTTCTAATACCCATTCCGTCTAGCCAGCTAAGAGAGACTGCATCAGTCTCCATTCTCCTGATTCCTAACATAAGTCACGGTCTAACATTCTGATCCCATCCAACAAGCCAACCAAATGCCTCGCGCGGAGCTGGGCATTACAAATGCTCATATTATCATCTGCCCATCCAGGGTCTTAGTGAAATCAATATTCTACATCGGCACAGGATAATAGAATGTTATTACCCAATCTCTTTGCCACATCTTTGATACCATACCTCTTTCCAACCAACTCAATATACTCACCGCCCAGTTCCTGGGACTTAGCATCTGTTAGCATACATTCATTCGGACATATTTCAAGCATACTCACTGCCCAGTACTTGGGTCTTAATATCTGTGTTACCACTATTCATCAAGCCAAAGCTTGATATACTCACCGCCCAAGTATTTGGGACTTTGCCTTCACCTGTTATGTAATTCATCGTAACAGCGTACAAGCATACAATTCATTTAGCCACAACAGTTTACGTTCAGGTGATTATTATCTTTTATTATCTTTCCGAATTCCATGCAAGGTGTTATTGAACAACTCAATAAGAAACATAGCATACTATCCTTATTTTAAGCGTGGAGCTAAAGGATCTTTGGAGGGTTCAACACTACTCACATTCATAGGACGATTTCCGCCTCGATCACATAGTCTTCCAAGCGATCCTTCGCATATTCTCAAGTCCATAAGGCTTCATCGAACCAACCATCCATCATAAGGCATCTTGCGGGTCGGGGCACTACAACAAAAATGGTTACTGTTCGTGCTTTTCTAGATCTAGCTGCAAAAGAATTAGGAACTACATAAGATGGATGTTCAGAATGCTTTCCTGCATGAAGATCTTACAAAATAAGTGTATGTCAAACTACCCCTGATTTTTGAACTACATGCCCCAATCATGTGTGTCGACTTCGAAAATCTCTTTATGGGCTTAAACAGGCGCCTCGTTTGGTTTGCGAAGTTGGCTTCTTCTTTGAAGGAGTACGGATTCTGCCAATCTTGCTCTGACTACTTGCTTTTTACTCTTCATATGAGCGATTTTCAGATAGATGTTCTTCTGTATGTTGATGATTTGATTCTTTCTGGCAATAATTCTGCTGCTCTTGCTGCCTTTACGAATTATTTGAGTACATGCTTTCATATGCAGGATCTTGGGGCGTTGAATTTTTTTTCCGGAGTTGAGGTAGCTCGAAGTACGAAAGGTATTTTTTGTTCCACCAAAAATATACACTTGACATCATTTCTGAGACATGATTGTTAGAGGCAAAACTCTCGGGCTTTCCCATGAAAAAACATCATCAACTGGCGTGCTCTACAAGTTCAATATTGTCGGATGGGGAAGCATATAGGCACCTTGTGGTGCGGCTGATTTATCTTTCGTTTACTTGGCCGAATTTGGCTTATGTTGTTCACATCTTGTCACAGATTTTGCATGAGCCTCGGCATGATCATTGGGATGCGTCTTTGAGGGTTGTTTTATATTTGAAGGGTTGTCCTGGTCAAGACATTCTCCTTCGCTCTAATTGCAATTTGCAGCTCGAGGGGTTGTGCGATTCAGATTAGGCGAGTTGTCCCATCACGCGACGCTCTTTGTTTGGATGGTTGGTTTTTCTTGGTGATTCGCCTATATCTTGGAAGACGAAGAAACAAGTGACAGTGTCCCACTCCTCGCCGAAGCCGGCTACCGTGTAATGGCAACAGACACCTGTGAGCTTAAGTGGCTCAAGGGGTTGCTTGGCAGATTGGGGGTGCAACATTCGTGTTCTATGGATTTGTTTTGTGATAGCCAATCTGCTTTACATCTTGCGCAAAATCTAGTGTTCCATGAGCGCACAAAACACATTGAGATGGATTGTCAATTTTTAGGGATGCTTGTCACGACCCGCACCCACTGTGAGGGTACGAGAACGTAACAACGCCCAGCCTACGCCGCAGTATCGATGGTAGAACGCTGTCCTAGGTCGCAACATCTAACAATATAAGGTACCTGAACAGTATATACACTCCGAATGGAGATGACATAACAGAACAGTCTCAATCACATCTAAGGCAGATACAGAATAGTAAAGGTAGATAGATAGATCAAAACCACAATGTCATACAAATAAGAGAGAGAATCTAAGTGTCTAAGATAACAAATCAAGAAAAATCTAGCTCAATACAAGTCTCTAAATATATACAACATCTCAGAACAACAACTGAAAGTCGAATAAACAATGCTGAAAAAAAAGATAAAGCCTCACTATCTAGCCTAGACTATGGAAATAGCATCCTGTACTGCAGCTGGGTCCTCCAGAGGAACAGGTCGCAGGTGTCGTCTAAGCCTGCTCCGTAATAGGTGGTACATAGGGCCTCATCCTCATCCTCTGTAATATTTTCAACAGGTCCAGTCAGGACAGGAACGAGTGTAACTCCACTTCCTGATTTTTTTTAAGGAAAATAAATTTGATTTCTAATACTTAAATTGTTATTATTAAGTTTTAAATAATAAATTAGTTTTAATTTATAAACATGGTAATTTAGTTTGGAGGGAATTAAATTTGGACCACTTTTCAAATTTGAAAAGTTGTTGTAACCACCTTGGATCCACCATGTGATTTTTTTTTAACTGTTTTAAATAAATTCCTGTAATTATGAAAAGACAGAGGACCTTTTTACTTAAATTTTATGGCGGGAGGGTTGTTTTGCAATAGGCTAATGCTCGGGGGGGGTTCTTGTAAAATTCCACTCTTTTCTTTTATAACCAAACTCAGAGGAGAGAGAGCAGAGGCATTTAATTCCTTTCTCTTCCTCTGTCTTCTCGAATTCTTCACAAATTTCTCGAGCTCTCCGCCTTTCTCTCGAGTCCTCTCGAGTTCTCTCGAGCTCCCCAACCTGAACCGGCGACGACGACTTGCGAAAGACGACGGCGGCGACACATCTCAGGCGGCGGTGGCTGTGATCGAGTTGCGCGGCCATCTCAGCTACGGGACAGCAGCTTCTCGACGATTGATTGACCCGACGAACGCCGCTCTCCGCCGAGGGTTCCAGCGGCTTGATCGACGACGACGGTAACGATCGCTCGGCAGCGCCACCCTCTCTCGACGATGCCTCCATCAGATCATTCCACGTCGGCGCGAAGGCGGATCTCAGGCGAACTTCTTCCCTGGTGGCGTACGCTCGTTTCTCCGACGGTTGTTCTTCCAGATCGACGATGACGAGGTGAGTCCGACTCATACTTGAGAGAAGTTATTTTCCTTCCGAAGCTTCTCTGATCTCACGATTGGTGAGCTCCTGGCCAGGTCTGACCGGGATCTCCGAGGCGAGATTTTTCGACAAGCATCCTCATCACGAGTTCCTTACGACGACGGTAAGTGGATCATGATCCTGTCGTGTTCTGATTTAGATCGATTCTTCGTGAATAGGTTCTAATTTTGTTGTCCTGTTTAGTCAAATTGACTGGTTGAGTGTCGGTTGATCGGATCGAGCACGGGGAAAACAGGAAGAAATCTATTTACTGGTAAGTGTCGACTCAATCCTTAGTGATTCCTAATCTTGACAATTCCTGCAAAATATTGAAGTCGATTTCGTGTATGAAGTTTCTATATGGTCGTTCGGTTGTATTTGTGATTATTGCAGTAAACAATTAGAATTCAGAAATTGTGTGTTCGAGATCCTTGATCGTGTTCTTGTTGTGCGGTCGATCCATTTCATCAGGTAATTCTCCTTCTAAATTCTTGACTGGTTAGTTGCTTTGGTTTTAATACTGTTATTTGTTCATGTGTAGCATTCGGGTGTTCGTGTCTGCTCTTGGTGATTTTGAGTCCGTGGTCGCCAACTCTCTATAATTCAGTGGTTGGCCGATCAGTGTTGATCGTGTCGGGACGTGGGCGTGTGTCTGGACGTGGGTGCGTGTCTGGATGGGAGTCGAATCGACATGGCTGAGTTAAACTAATTTACTGGGAATTTTTGTTGAATGTTTCTTATTTTTGATTGGTTAATAGAACCTGTTATTTGATCTGGTGGATGCTTTTAGTTCTTGATTAAATTGTTGTAAATAATTATAATTGGTCTGGATAGGGTTCTTTTCTCTTACTTTAATTAGATAGCAATGAGTTGTATATGGGTGGTTAGAAATTCGTATGGTTATGTTACTGGTTCTATTTTATTTCTTATTTTTGACTGTTGGCAGTAAGAGCTGGGTTTGGAGATTGAGTTCATATTTATTTTTGACTCTTGGCAGTAAGAGCTGGGGTTGGGAGAGTGGAGTTGTATTTGTTGACATTTTTGTTGGCAGTGAGAAGCTGGTTTGGATACTTGAGTCCATATTTGTCATTTCTGACTGTTAGAGAGTTGAGCTATATTTTATCGTTTTTACTATTGGCAGAAGCTGGGTTTGGAAGAGTTAGTTTATTTTTTATTTGTCATTTTTGACTGTTGACAGTGAACCAAGAGCTGAGTTTAGTCACATATTTAATTGTAATATTTGGTGACCTTGGCAGGGAGACTGGGGGTTTTAGTCCATCAGTTACATTATATTTTTTTTATGTGTAATAATTGTGGTGTTGTAGGAACTATTGTTCAGTTAAGTATGGCTTGTATTTAAGTAGTACAGTAGAGTAGATGGTTTGGCCTTACTTTCAAGAGTATGAACACTTTAAAATAGAATTGTGTTATGTGGTAATATGACCTATGTATTTTAGACTTTGATAATTTAAGTTAATTCCAAAACAAGCTAATGCTATTTTTAAGACAATTACGTTCTAAACGAATTTACCTCTTTACCAATTATATATGTAAAGGACTGAAATTAGGTTGCTAGTAAAGCTTCTAGCTAAATAAAAGAATTAGGCTAACATTGTTGGAATTTATCATAACCAACTTGTACAAATTATAAATTCAGGAAGACATCCAGTTCCTGATTACCAGTACTTTCCGGAGCCAGGCAAGTACATTCTATGGTCTTGTGCATTTCATTTTATCCTGTACTTTCTTGATTGACACATTACAACACGTCACGTACTTTCTGGTGCTCATGTTCCCTTGTTCTTATTACTTGTACCTGGGGTGGGGAAATATACTATCTATGTGACCAAGCCCAAGAAACAACTCAGGTGTGTTTAGCTTAGACCCCGCATCGTGCACGCGGGTCCTAAGCCGCCCATTCATGTGCTTTCATGTGCTTACCCTAGCCGGTCACATATTTAGTTATATTTCAAATATAGTACACACATGTTCAGGAGATATACCTTGTACTTATTTCCTGTGATTCCATGATATCATGTTCTTTCAGGTGCTTACATATCATGTTCTTACATACTATGTTCTTCCATGTGCTTATACACCATGTTCTTTCCTGTACTTTACCTACCATGTTCTCTTGTACTTTCATATCATGATGTCTTGTTCATTACCTAGAACTGTATTTTGCTCCGCTCCTGAATAGGATATGTTGCAGGTATGCTTGCAGGACATTGATCTACTCTATGGGCCAGAGCCCAGGATTTAGCTGAGCAGGACGAGGCTTAGCTTGAGGTTTCAGGTTTAGATTACTTAGTATTACTTTGAGATATTGACTTTAGAGTTCATAGCACTTTTCATTCCTGTTGATTGTGGTACATTATGATATCTGGATTTGTAGATTATGGTGATCATTCTGGGATATGTTTTAGATGCTGTGATTCTATACTTTCATGTTTATCTGGTTAGTTTTCCCTAGCTTAGTACAGCTTACTTCATTGTGTCTAACAATGAAGGCTGGGCGTGTCCGACTCGTGTCCGATTATTCGGGAGCGGGTCGTGACAACGAGCACAATACAGCTCACACAGTTTATATCAAGTTAGGAAAAATAAAGCATACAATAGAGTAAGATACATGAAACGCTGAAAAAAGAATATATGAAGTAAAGGAGATAACTGTAAGGAAATATCTACTATAAATAGAGAACTAGCAGTGACTAGTGAGTCAGAGTAAAATATAGACATGTGAATGGCATAGAAAGATTCATGACTACAGCTAAGAGTGATTCATGACTACAGCTACTTGGATATTATTCACATGCCTATTTCTACTCCCCCATCCCCAATCAATACACAAGGATCTGTTCAAGTGATGTTAAGATTCGTGAAACTTTACATGGCTCATAAAATGAGTGATACGTGAAGGTGATTCATGATGGCTCTGTGAACATGAGAGTATATGTGTCACAAGCGATTCGTGAATCAGTGAAAGCATAGAGATACGTGATGATTCGTGAAACGCACAAAACATACAGTATCTGATGCTCCCGAGGGGGATAACATCTCAGGAAAAGATCCATATAGTACCAATTCGTGCTACTAATGTGTCAGCATCAAGTAAAGTAATCTAGAGCAAGAATATAAATCCTAACAAGTATGAAACGGTCAGAGAATGTACTCGCCTGATATCCTGAATGTCCGAAAGAAAATACTGCCTGAGGAGTGGTATCTGGCTCCTAACCAGAATAGTATAAGTCACAACATGTCCAGCTAATAAAGTAAGATATTATAATGCAGTCTATATGATATTAGGTCAATTCTAGACCAAAGTCAACCCTAGTCAACTTCAGTCAACTAAATAGTCAAAGTTAGGTCAACTAGGTCAACCTAGTCTCAAAGAAGTCTAACTAGGCCTAACAGTCTACCTTAGCTAGTACACACCATACACTAGTCTATAGGGTATTACACATGTGTATATATCACATACACAAGACCACCCAAGGGTACCCTAGGCTATTTCATCTAGGTTATAGGCCATAGGCCCTATCCCATAGGCAATAGCCATACACTAGGTACACATGTCTACATAGGCAATGCAATATTTGCATCACATTACCACATAGACTCTAACTATATTGATAATCAATCTCATATAGGCCAACTACATATACCCTCTACATGTATATATATATCTATATACACATATATGTATATAACTATAGGAATCTCTATCTCACACATCAACACATTTAGATATGTATATATATATATATATATATATATATATATATATATATATATATATATATATATACAGATAATCATCATAGCAATGTGTGTGTGCATGTGTGTTCCTGTGTGTGACAGGAAAGTGAGGGTGTCATGGATTTTGTGTGTGTGTGTGTGTGTACATGTAATAGAGTGTGTGAGTGAATGAGTGTATATACAGATAATCATCATAGCAATGTGTGTGTGCATGTGTGTTCCTGTGTGTGACAGGAAAGTGAGGGTGTCATGGATTTTGTGTGTGTGTGTGTGTGTGTACATGTAATAGAGTGTGTGAGTGAATGAGTATAGGCTAGTGTGTGTATAAGTGTCCTGTGTACATGAAAGTATAGGGGTTAATCCCATGTTCAGTCATAGGCTCAACAACATGTAAACTCAGGTTTAACAAGTGACAGTGTCATGTATATATAGGTGTAGATAACCCAGATTCAGAATTTGTGTGTAACAGGATATAATCAGTGTGTGTTCAAAGGACTGAAACTATGAGCTAACATGTGCAAGAGTGGGACAGTGTGTTCATAGAGTATCAGTGTCCCTGGTTTACCAAAACAGTGTGCATATGTATATGTGTGTGTACAACACAAAAGGAAATCAGTGTGTATTAAAACAGTCCATTTAGTTTGATACAACCAAGTGTCTCAGTGTTCAGGAACCATAACAGTGTGCAGGTGTCCAAATCTCAGGTTTGAAAACCAACTGAAACATTAAATAGGAAAGAACCATTTCATGAAATCTCAAACAACTGCTCATTCGAAATGGTGACATGGATTTTGTGTGTGTGTGTGTGTACATGTAATAGAGTGTGTGAGTGAATGAGTGTAGGCTAGTGTGTGTATAAGTGTCCTGTGTACATGAAAGTATAGGGGTTAATCCCATGTTCAGTCATAGGCTCAACAGCATGTAAACTCAGGTTTAACAAGTGACAGTGTCATGTATATATAGGTGTAGATAACCCAGATTCAGGATTTGTGTGTAACAAGATATAATCAGTGTGTGTTCAAAGGACTGAAACAATGAGCTAACATGTGCAAGAGTGGGACAGTGTGTTCATAGAGTATCAGGGTCCCTGGTTTACCAAAACAGTGTGCATATGTATATGTGTGTGTATAACACAAAAGGAAATCAGTGTGTATTAAAACAGTCCATTTAGTTTGATACAACCAAGTGTCTCAGTGTTCAGGAACCATAACAGTGTGCAGGTGTCCAAATCTCAGGTTTGAAAACCAACTGAAACATTAAATAGGAAAGAACCATTTCATGAAATCTCAAACAACTGCTCATTCGAAATCACCTCTACCATGATATCTAATTCCCCAGAATTTAATAACAGGAAAATAAGTAGCATATTGGTATTCTCAGCTAGGTGACAGTTATACACATCATTGAAACATATCATTCACATATGTAAAAAAAAAACTGGATTTGAGACATAACAGGAAACATTGAGAATGCTGAAATTGAATCCAGTTGGGAAAAACTGGAAATTCGAATGCAACTCATCAATACATCACAACTTAATCCTAGATTCTTGCAACCAGGTTCAGTAAATATTGGGTGTCTCATGAATTCAAGAACATAATCTCAGTTTCAATTAAATGAACATTCAATAGGGAGGAAATCATTTCATGGTATAAACTAACCCATCCATATGAATTCGAGTATATTTAACCAACTAATACCAAGAATTAAATCCTAACATGATATCTAATGTACAACAATTTAAACCATAGCTAAAATACATGGCATTTAACATTAAAAAGTAATGGAAGTGAAGAACAGTGAATTATGTTCACTAATACATTAGAGTATCAGGAAAATGGGGAACTTTCCATTCCTTCAACAAATTTAGCAATTAGCAATAGGTTATTGGTTGGTATATAATAAGCAATATGTGTTCGTGATATACATTCAATATCGTGTCCAAAAATAAGACATGCAAGTATCCAAACACCACACGAACCCAACATTATTCTGGACACGTACAGCAGTGAACCCGTGCACGAGTCCTAGCTCACTCGACACGAAACCATTGGACACGAGACTTTGGGAGTATCATGTCAGACACTACCCCGAGCTCTATGTCCAATCTCACGTGTCCACGAGCCCTAGAACAGCCGCACGGACATGCGAGTAGCAGGACAATGTTGTCCAGGCACGCACGACCGTGTCCACGGGTCCGACTCGATCCAAACACGACACGAAATACGCTCAGTCATGTAGAAACCCATAAGCTACACTAAAACCTATTTTTCTATTCAAACACGATCTAAAAATAGGATCGAAATGCCCACTGTGGCATTTCGTCGAACACCTAGGTATCTACACTGATATGTGTCCGATACGGACACGTAAAGGACACGAAACTTTACAAATCCTATTCCTACAGTGAGAGGACTCCTAGGCTATGCATCCATGCCTAGAAATCAAAATTTCATGGAGGGAATAGGAAGTTACCTATAGGTGTTCTTCTCTCAAGAAAACTTCAAAAATGTGGATTCCTTCTAGCTAGCCCCAAGCTCCAAATTGTCCCAAATCTGTTATTAGCCTCCATGAACAGTAGGAAAATACAAATTAGGTCACCATGGAAGAAGTTTGAATGAAAAAGGATCACTATTGATTAAAATAGGAAAGAGTTTCAATGAGGACAAACCTTGTTCTTGCAAAATGGAGGAATGAACAAAAAGAGGCAACTATTTTGAGAGGGATTAAATAAAGATTGGGGGGGATACCTAGGCTGGCCATAGAAGTCTAGTGTTAGGGTTTTAGGATAGATCAAGGGCTCTCCTTCCATCTATTTTAATCAATGGTCTAAAATCTAGGTTTCACACTTGTCTTAATTGCAACCTAGTTAGCTCTAACTATTCATGACTTAACCAAAACTAATCATAACTAACTAATACTAACCATGGCTCACTAAGACTAGCTATGACTAATCTAGGTTAGGTCCAATCTAGGTTAGGGCTAATCACAACACAAGGCAATTAATTAAATAATATTAAAATCACACCATTCAAAATAATATATATTAAATTTCAAATAATTATAATAAATTACAATAAGCTCAAAAAAATATCGAAAATGACCAAAATACCCTCTAGGCTAAATGCACTAAATTGAACCTCTACTCACATGGTTAGGCTCTAGGTCAAACAGTCTCTAAGATCACACTAGCAACACCAAAATCATAGGTCATGAATTAAAAATAGTTTTTAAACGATAAAAATCACCAAAAATCATATTATGATTTAAATACCATTACTAAATGATTAAAACACAACAGTTTAAAATTATCCTCATTTTAGAAAACTGGGCGTTACAATGCTATTCTTGATGGAGTTATTCGCCCATCTCATGTGCCGACGGATGGGCAATTGGTGGACATTTTCACCAAAGCTTTGTGTAAACGACAATTTGAGTTTCTTTTGCGCAAGTTGGGCCTTTGTGACTTGCATGCTCCAAATTTAAAAGGGGGGGTATTGGAATTAAATTGTATTATGATTGGCCCATGTGACTTAGGCCCAAGTTGATATGTAAATGTATAAATACGTGTACCCGGATTAATGAAAAATTAGGTCATTATCTTCTCACTTCTTCACAATTATATCTATATCTATATATATTTTTATATATTAGTCATGTTCACTTACATTGCACTATACAAGAAACTATAATATTGTTAAAAAATAGATAAAAAAATATAATTTTATTAAAATATGTTCAATTTGATTTGAATATATTTTAACTAGGATTGTTATGGATATGCTTTTAGAATTTTGAATATGTGTTTAGTTAGATAATACAATGTATTTAGTTTAAATATAATTTTAATTTTAATTTATTTTAGGATTTGTTATTTGTTTATATAATCAGAAGAAGTTTAGAAAAAAAAAATTTAACTTCGTCAGAGATACATATAGAAAAAGTTTTAAAAAAATTCTAGCTACTTTTTTAACATATATTACAACAATTAAGGTTACATACATTGGTCAGAGTGATTAATTTTATAGACACTTTATATATAAGAGAAGAAGTTAATCTCCAGATTATGTGATACAGTCCTACTCTGTACAAGTATCAGAACCTTGACACTTGGCAAGGCAGTGTCAGTTCACTTGACAATGGAATATATGGCAATCCTACAGTATCAACACTCAGTATCATTCAATTGCAATTTGCCAGAACTTAGTATCAATACTTTGTATCAATCCAATTGCCAGATATCAATATCAAAACTCACTCAAGCTCAAGCTCAAGCTCAGTATCAGTGTTACTTATCAGCATTAGTTTAGTCAGTCAGTTTAATTCTTAAACTCAAGTGTAATTAGTATTTAGTCATCAAAGTTGTAATTAGCAATGAGCTTAGGCAGTAATGAACTTAGTTAGTCTGTTAGTGATTAAAGGCTTGTAATAGAATTACTATAAATTGAAGAGATAAGTAAGAGAAAGGAGGTGGGTTGTAATCATTTTCTTGATTGATATAAAATTACCTATAATTCTATTACATTGTCTCTTTAGAGGTTCGGTCACCTCTATTATCCAATCCCAGTGCAAGAGGTGTCAACAATTTGGTATCAGAGCCCTTGGAGCCGATACTCGAAGCCAGTAGAGAACATGGTTCGAGTAGCCATGGCTCCGCACAAGGATCACAAGGGAATCAACAGGCTATGGATGGAGAAAGAAGGTTCTTAGCAATTGAAGGTACGATCCAAACCTTTGAGTACCAAATTCGATAGGTTGATGGACAAATTTGCCAGGTCAAGATGGGGATTCTAATTTCCCCAAATTCCTTCGAACATGGCTAAGAAAATCCTTCTGGCTAAGTTTTATGATTTGCACTATCACAGACCCACCAGTTTGAGCAAACCAGACGAATACCACCACTTCTGGCTAAGAAAATCCTAACAGCAACATAATAACAAACATGAACTCTCTCTCTCTTTTCATTAGAAAGGATAATCTATGCATTTATGAGTATTTTGTTACAGTGTTAGTTTTACATACCAATTAATTTATACGAGGATCCTATGAATCTGAAATTCAGGAAGATCTGTGAAATGAAAGAAGACCTCCTTAGTGGTATATGTACATCAAATATGTGCGATAGGGATGAATTCTCAATTCTTGCAATAAGTTATTCTAATAGCACACCAACTATAGCGCTCACAATTCTTGGAAAGAGTTATTCTAATGGCACCCCCAATTATAGCGTCAGACGATTTTGGCACCTCAATATTTTAATGTTCGATTTTGGCACCCAAATTTTAAAAATTGTTCTTTTGAAGCATATTTCGTTGAAGCACATCTGAACCACTTCAAATGAATATTTGACAATACAAGTATTTAAATTACACTTTTGTATTAAAGAATATCTTTTGAAGTGGTCTCGAAAATATTAACAAAATGTACTTCAAAAGAATAAATTATGTAGTTGGAATGTCAAAATCGAACAATAGAAAATTAAGGTGACAAAAAAACGTATGAACCTATAGCTAGAAAATTAAGCTTACCAACTGGAAGAAGAGAAATACAGGAGCTAAATACTTCATGCATTTGACGTATTAGGATGGGACCTTTGGAGATATATATATATATATATATATATATATATATATATATTTTATATATATATATATATATATATATATATATATATATATATATATATATATATATATATGCAAATGACCTCTAGCCTAGTGGTTAAGAGAGATGTATGCAGCCCGAGTGGTCAGGAGTTCGAATCCAAGTGGGAGCGATTCCGGAAACTAATTACCTTTGCTTCAATATATATATATATATATATATATATATATATATATATATATATATATATATATATATATATATATATATATATTCGAATCCAAGTGGGAGCGATTCCGGAAACTAATTACCTTTGCTTCAATATATATATATATATATATATATATATATATATATATATATATATATATATATATATATATATATATATATATATATATATATATATATATATATATATATATATATATATATATATTATATATATATATATATATATATAGCGTCAGAAAAAAAATATATATATATATATAGTTGTATTGTTTTTTATAACCATCCATTAATAAAATCAATATTGTTGATTTGTCACAGTCCTCAAAAGGAAGGTCCCATAGACATTGGTGTAAATACCAATGAGAAAATAGGCTTGGTGCTGAAACTATAGGTCATGCTCTAGTAGACCCTAATGGTGTCATGGATGGAGTCACTCCCATGGAGTTTAACCCAAATTAGGGATATTAGGTGAAGTTAGGGGTGAAGCGGTCCCCATGGCCAGAAAATATTGTGGAGGAGGAATTGCCATAGTCGAGGAGTATGAATTGTACCTAGCCGCTTCTTGACCTAGCTAGTTCTTCCATTAACCGATCGAAATTAGTGTTCAGATCTATGAATTGTACCTTCTATTTCCAAGATCCTCCTCTCCTCAATGGGAAGATGTTGGTTCCCTGGTGATCCACGCATGGAACCAAAGCTCCTCATGCTTCGTTCACCACTGGACTCTAAGACTAGATCGAGAGGGTTTGATACCAAATTGTCGACAGTAATGGAGAAAGAGGAAGAAGAAATTACACGAATAATAAGAATTGCACACCTCTCTATTTATACTAAAGCTGGTACAAGTGACGCTAACAGACTAACCACATTGTCTGATACAAGAATTCCTCCTCTGATAGTGAACTGATACTCCTACATACAAAGAGTATGGTCGACTAGTGATGCCAAATGTTGTCGACCATACTCTAAAAATGAGAGTATATGTTAAGTTTTGATAGCGTATGTTGGGGTAATGTTAGGGGGAGGGTGTTTCAACATCTTTGTGTTGGATTTTATTTGTTAACATAAATTACTAGGTAATTAGATTAGTAGGTAATTAGATTAGTAGGTAATTAGATTGTTTCCTCATATAAATATGCTAGGAATTAATTAATAGGTAATTAGATTGCCTCCTTGTATGTTATTACCCCTTGTACAAGAGGACTAACCTTGTAAGTTACTTGTCATTTTTCTCATTAATATGACCAATATCTTGAAGATACATGTAACTAGCAACGGTTTGCAACTTTATTTTTTTTTCTGGACAACTCTTGATCAGAGTTATACATACAGATGTTGAAAACTAAACTTTGTCGCGCCCCGCTCCCGGATAATCGGGTACGGGTCGATGCATGCCCGGCCTACACTGTCGTTGACAGCGGTAGTGAGCCGTCTGGTCATCAATAACAAATAATCTCATCACAACATCTAATCACGGAATCTATACTAACCATCACAGCAATCCACTATACCATTATTACAACTTATACATGAATATCCGGGTACAAAGTCGGTAAAAGATAAATGATACAACAATGACATATAATCAAATACACTCAATCAAACTATATACATAAAACTAGCTATCTCAGTATCAAGCGAGCTCCAATGCCAGTCATGAATGATAATCTATGATCCATCTCACCTATAATCAACGATCCAGTCAGGAAAGGAGCGAAGTACAATGTAACTCAATAAAACTCACCATGAAGATCAATGGAACGGTATATCAAAATATGACTGAAATACAGGAAACAAGATGAGCAATAAGCATGCACTAGCTACGTGTATATGTGCAATTGGACGTTATCAACATGTGGGGACTAATATGTAGTCAGGCATATAAAATATGCTATCAGTCAATATAATCAGGCATGTCTGACGACAATGCTATCAGTCACGCAATAATCAGGTATGTCTAACGACAATGCTATCAGTCACGCACGAAATGGACTCAGGCATACGGAGTATGCTATCAGGCAATGTTTGTCCAATATTAGTCAATCACATGTCTCTAGAATGTCCCCCACCCGACACGAGAATCAATGCAAGCAATCAATCGAGAACAAGTGAAATAAATGACACGATAACAAGTGTGAGTGCAATGCATGCAATGATGGTAATACTGAGTACATGTACTTGCCTTGATTCCGGTCTTGTTCAAGTCTTCTCAATCACCTAGAATTAGAAATAATAATATTTTAGAAGCTTCCTAATTTAAACCTCTAGTCAAGCACTAATGTTTTACTAAACTTCCTAATCTCCTAACTAAGTTCTAATCACTAGTAACAATTACTTAACCAACTTAATTATCTCAACCAGCAACAATATGAAACCAGCTAACTTTCTAACCTAATGAATGGAAATTCCTTACATTCCATCTTGACCCAATCATTCATTCTAAGCCCAATACTTACATTCCATCAGAGAAGTACATGTGCTCTTACAGAGTCAGAGACACTCCTTAGTGTCCGATGATGGTGTCCCCGAGTCCACGGCTCGTCGATACGTCCTTCTGGGCATTTCGTCGAACAGGTCATGCGCGAGAACAGAGAAAGAAACTGCAACTGTGAGTTCGATTTGAACTGATTCAACTCCAAATTTGGAGAAAATACATAGAGTCGAATCTAGAGTCTCATCAAACAATCAAGAATCGAAACGAGACCAGAAAAACCCGTTCAGAGATTCGAATCAAATGATGTCGACATAATTCATTCGAAGAATCACAACTGTCCCACAGGAGGAATCAGCAAGAAGAAGAAGAAAAATAAGAAAGGAACTCACCGGTGTCGACGAATCCATGTTTGCTGCTGAGATCAGTGCCTCTCCCCGGACACGATTGATCGGACACGAATTATAAGGATGCATTGACGACTGCCACGACGATCGTGAGGAGAATGGTGGAGATATCAAAGCATTGTTGTTATTGATCACCTGGTCGATCAGTGGCACATGTGAGCACCCTGAATTCCGGATTGATTTTTTTTATTTATTTTATTTTATTTTTTGATTGATTGGTTTTGATAAATAATTTATTCTGTTATTTTTCCTAAGTGTACTTTCCCGTGCCATTGATATTTGGAGTATCAGGGATGTTCAACTCTGGAAATCTTCTTCACGAGTTTTAGAGTGGACACGATTACCTTCATGACGGTATATAGTGTCCCATCCAAACTTGTTCTCTTGTGCTCTTTCTGCTTTGCTGAACTTCGGGTCGGTTTAGACCATTTGATTGTTATTTATTTTTCCACTCTTTTCCTTGATCATTTTCAGCGCGTTACCATGACTTTTAAATTGGGAGCACAAGACCAGTCAGTTTCTTGAAACCAACTTCTCATTGATGATCTACTCGAGTCGCTCTTCACCCTTGACCTTCGTGTCCCACTCAGACACGTCATTTTGTGCTCCATTTGCTTTGCATAACTTTCCCGACACGTGACCCGATTTTATTTCGCCCCACGGTGTCACATTTATCTTCCAACTTGATTTGTGGGTCCCCTGTCGACCAAAACCTGTCGGCCCCAACTATGGACATGGCCCACTTTGAGCCTACTACCCATCTGCCACTTGTGTCTCATTTATTGGAATCCCCATGTGCTACTTATTTACACATGATCATCAACGTCTAATTTTAATTCGATTTTTGCACAATGTCAAGTTTTGATCCAATCCGGCTCCACCGAGTCCAGTCCAGCTTTGTGTTGCCCTCTATCAGGACACTCTCATAATTCTTGCCCAAAAAATATTAATTACTCATTCTACCCATTTATAATATTTATTGGGAATTTTGTTGATTTAAATTCCATGGGATGACCTATTTCCTACAATTTAATTCCTAGCCACTTGATCATCTAAATAAATCCCCTCCATTGATTTTCCCTCCACATGGAATTCCCACACTCAGCCAATATTGGTCGGCCCTAATACCCAAGCCTCTACTTTTTCTCTCTCTTTCCTCTTTCATTAATGGCAAGTTATCATCTTTCTTTCTCTCACTTTTATTCATATTCCCACACAAAACTATTCACTACAACAACAATAACACACAGCAGCAGCAGCATGCTCTTTCCCGACCCCCTCCATGCCCGACCACCACCTCCTCTTCCTTGGCTGGCCGAGCCCTGGCCCAGCCTGGACGTCGACCACCATGGTCTTCTCCTCCTCCTCCACCTCACAAACCGCACCACCATCACCATCTCCACTCCTTTAGAACCACCACCTCCACCCCTCACCGTCGTGCGCCGACGCCTGGCTGCCCCTGGCCGTGCCCTCGCCGGCGAGCTAGGCCGTGCAGCCCCTTGTGCGCGCTGCCACAGCATCACGACTAGACAGCAGCAAGCAAGCGCGCACGCGTGCGGGCATGCACGCCGCCGCCGCCGCCGCCGCCGCCGGCGACGTGGTCGCCGTGGCCGTGCCCCCCCACGGCACACAAACTCCGGCGACCCCCTCTGGGTCAGCCGCTTCTCTTCCAGCGGACGTATAGGCGATTCGTGCGTTTTGCACGACGTCCCATCGTGACGCGCACAAAATGAAGTTCGTTTTGGCGCCCCGTCGCAGCAACTTTGCGCACATTTTTCCGGAGATCCGACCGTTGGATCGGCGATTTCTTCACTCCGTCGCAATCTCGGTATATCCACCTTCGCTCATGTCAATTTTCGTCCGTTGATTTTATCGTTTGATACATGAAAACCAGCCACCAAGTTGACCGTTTAAATTGTATTAAATTTGGACAGTTTCGCGGGGTCAACTTCGTCAGCTTGTATCTCCTCCACCGCAGCTCCGTTTGGCCTGCTATCAGTTCCGGTGCGAAGCTGGTATAACCCTCTTACTACCCCTCCAGTTTTGTTTCATTGTGAGCTTGTTTGATTGGTTGAATTCGACGCCAAAGTTGGTCGTCCGAATTCATAATTTCCAACTTGTAAAATTCCATTTTTGAACACGGGACTCCAGATTTCATTTCTGACACCACCATTAGACTTGTGGCATCGTTCTGGCATATTTTCATATAAAATTTGTTAGATTTGGAGAACGTGGGCCCGGGCACATTTTTCGGTGCAAAGCGGGTCCCACATTCTGGGACAACGAGACTTTTTGACGCCGGCTCATCGGAATCCAATTCCGGATATACCGATGAGTTCGTATCGTCATTCTGGACTCATTGACATATAATTTTCTAGATTTTGGTGGACATTGGGTCCGGCACGCATTCCGGTGCAAGTCGGATACCAATATCCGGGTCAACGGGTCATTTTGAGATCGACTCATCGGAATCCAATTCTGGAGATACCGTTGAGTTCGTATCATTATTCTGGACTCATTAACAGGTAATTTGCTGAGTTTTGAGAACTTTGGCTCCGGCATGCATTTCCGTGCAAACCGGAATTCTAAGTTCTGGTCAACGGGCCAAATGGAGATCGGGTCAACGGAATCCAATTCTGGAGATACCGTTGGGTTCGTATCGACATTCTAGTTTCGTGGACATATAATTTGTTATATTTTATAGACTTGTTTTCTTGCACGTTTTTCGGTGCAAAACGGCTCCGACACGGACACCGTTTTGACCCGAAATTATCTTTTTGCCCTTGTGTCCAAATTGGACCGTTGGGTAGATTATCCTAGCTAATTTGACCGTTCTGGACACGTTGGCGATGTTCATTTCATCGTCCGACAATGTTTGTTGATAATTTCTCTGAGTTTAACCTTTTTATAATTAATTAATAATTAATTCATATAATGTTCATATTTTGGGATTAGTACAACAAAACTGAGATCAGCCGATTCCAGTGATCTCACATTGCTGAAATTGACAAGTTGGATACGTGGATCAATATAATAAGATTATCAACCTTACCGATAATCTTCTTATCTCGATTTGCGTGCCGTAAGTTTCGACGTACAAATAACGAGGTACACTTTATATTAGACTAGAATTGACCCTGTTTGACCAGAGTTGACCAGTTGACCCAAAGTCAACGGTAAGTCAACACTTGACCTAGTTTGACTAGATTATTGACCGGAGTCGACCTAGAGTTGTTTGACTTAGAAGAACCTAGAATAATATAGATTGATTTTAGAGATTCATTTATTACAACTTGAACACCTTGTAACCTGTATTGCTTTAAATAGGACTCTGTGGCTTCAGTGGGACCCCCCTATACTTATCAGCTGTTCAGGTTATCGAGGCGAGTACATTCTCTGATCATTTCATATCCTGCTTAGAATTATTTCCTGCAGTAGATTACTTTACTTGTACTGTCACGTTGGTCACACGGATTGGTACTATATGGATCCCTTCTTGAGATGTTATCCTTAGGGAGCATCGGGTACTACATGATCTGTGCGTTTCACTTACATGGCGTATCATATGCTTCATTGGTTCTTTGATCACTTACGACATATACTCTTATGATCGTAGAGTCTTCCTAGAATCCTTATCCCATTTATGGGACTACTATGTATCACCTTCGGGATCTATCACCTTCGGGGTCTATCACCTTCGGGGTCTGTTACATAGCATCATATAACATAACCTGGCTGGATCCTTGTGTATTGATTGGGGGTACGGGGGAGTATAAATTGACATGTGAATAATACACCAGTAGTGTAGCATCAGAATCATTCCATAGTGTAGCATCAGAATCATCCCAGGCCATTTACATGTTCATATTGTACTCTGACTCACTAGTCACATGCTAGTTCTCTATGTATAGTAGATATTTCTATTACAGTTATCTCTCTGTTTACATACTATTTTCTTTCAGTACCTGTATCTTACTTTACTGCATGTTATATGTTTTCTAACCTGCTATGATCTGTGGAGATGTACTGTACTCGCTCCAGTCCTGACTGGACCTGTTGATAAATTTTACAGATAGCCTGGAGGTGCCTGCTAGCCTAGAGGAGACACATTAGAGGTTATTTAGGTAGTTATTTCATTTTGTCTGGAGTTGTATTTACTTTGTGGATTACTGTATCTTTATTTGAGTTTTGAGATGTACTTCTGGGTTCATGTATCTTAGACACTTAGACTTCTATCTCCTGTATCTCTTTTGGATTTTATGTTTTATCTATCCTTATCATGCTCTACCTTAGATGTGATTAAGATTGTATCTGCTATGTCACCCCCATTCGGGGAGCATAAACTGTTTAGTCTTATACTGTTAGATGCATTGAGACCTAGGACAGCGTTCTACTGCCGACACTGCGGCGTAGGCTGGGCGTTGTTACGTTCTCGTACCCAAACAGTGGGTGCGGGTCGTGACACATTTTTAGTGGTGGCCCATGCAGGTCGAGACTAAAAGTGTAGTGGTATTCGAACTTGAATACCACTACAGCCTGCAGTAGGATTAGGATATATTTTTTGAAGGTACTCAATCACAGTTAGGAACCCTTGAGAGATTCCTGGGACGACCCTTGAGAATCTTATTTTAACTTCGATTTGAAAACTCTCTTTTTTCCCTTGATTTGATTTATTTTTACTTTTTTTTGTTGTTAAATTTGATTTTAATGGATTATTGTTGAATTTGAGTTTGTATTTATTAATTTTGATGGATGATTGTCGAATTTTGAATTTCGATGATAGCTGTTGCATTCGAGTTTGTATTTTGATGGATTTTTGTTTATTTTTGAATTTTGATGTTCGTTGATAATTTGATTTGATTTTTGGGTATTCATTGTTGATTTAATTTAATTTTTGGCAAGATGAAATTATATGGGCTAGGTCATCTAAGTTATGAGAATCTAGTCTTCTATAGTCACATTAGCCAGCATGGTGAGGACATACAGTCTGACTCTGGATATATTTCTCGGGTGTGGGAATTTAAGGTTTTCGCAGCCAAGCATACGGCACCGCGAAAATGTTAAATACCATGATTCTAGAGATATGTGCATAAGTCGAGGGCTCTGTGATTATCGTAGCCTTGCTTACTAGTATGACGAGGATTTAGAGTACCATAATTTTGGATAGACGCATATGATTATCAGATTGTACCTTAAATGTTTTCAAACATGTTTTCTCTACTTTTGTTTCAGTCTTTCAAAAAAAAAAGAAACGAATTATTATTTGTTTGTTTTGTCTAGTTTCCTATTATTTAACTCAGGAGTAAGTTTAGTTGGTTTTATAAACCTTGTGAAACTTCTTGCTATGAGTTTTTCATAATACAATGAATTGATGATTTTGCTAGATCTTATCTTAGATTTGATATTATAGCTCTGATTTTAAACTGGGTTCCTCTTTTAAACAGATAAGCAGAATAAATTCTATTATCATTTCTTTTCCTGCCATATTTTTATTACCATCATCCTTTGTCTTATATAACTGTCCTGATTATATCAATTCTGTCTCGTATATAATTCTGTTAGCTATACCTTGAAAACTCTTGAATCTTTATATCTTTTTACCTAAGAAATGTTGAGGAAGTGACGTAAATCATCTAGTTCGGGAATGACGTAATTGGTTATCTTATGATAATTTTGTAGGAATCAAATATTGGATGTCAAAAAAAAAAAAATTGAGATAGAAATGTGGTAAAGGTTTAGAATGGAATTGAGTGATAAATGTTATCAATTTAGAAACAATTGCGAAAAATTTGGTTATGAGTAATTCATAGATGTGTTTCAAAAAAAAACTGATAATGATAGTCGGGGTCAATTGAGTTTTGAGAACTTGAATAAATTTTGGTTATTAATTCTTGAGATGTTACACATTAAGGCTATGATGTTAAATTTAAGGATTTGGTAATAGGGAAGAGATTCTAACTATATGCAATAATGATACGAAATGGAATAAGGTATTGTAAGAAATGACTAGAGACAGAGAGAACACAGGGATTTTAAGTTATAGGAATTATTTTTGGATAAAAAAAAGTGTAGAATTCAAAAGGATAATAATTGAAGGTGAACGTTGAAGAAATATGAAGGTTGATCTATAAATAAGAATAAATTTTGTATGACATGGTGGTATTAGGGTTGAATAAATACGAGACTTGATTTAAACAAGTACGAGGATTTCATAAACTGAATTTAGGGGTTTCGGATCTAAATTAAAACGAGGTGAAGGAATTTGGAATTTTGGTTAAACGAATAAGTGTTGACTCCTAAATAAGAGGTGTATGTTTTGGGGAAAAATATATTTTTAGAAGTTAGGAAATTTGTCTATGGTGATCATGGTAAAGGTTTAGATGACTAAAGGTTATAAAATTTCGATAATAGTCATATGAAGGTTGATTTTCATATTGGGACTAGTGAGAAAAAAAAAACATGATTTGGCAAATGGCGGACTTGATGATATTGGAGAGAGATGATTAACTTGACTTTTTATAAGATCTTCCCTTGTTTTTCCCCAAAGTGTTTTCAATATCATTGAATCTTAGCTCCCTTAATCACGACCAATCGAATTTGATCATCTTCTCTTATCATATTAATATCGTGGGTTGTACTCAATTGAATTAAAATTTGATTATGGCCTGAATCTCCATCCTTGTAAGCTCGTGCTCAGGCTTGATGAACTGTCATCTATATTGCCTAAATCTTGATTTTCCAGAATTGATCAACTTAGATCGTATCGAGACTAAATGTTCTTAATATATATTTTGATTGGATTTTCATGAAATTAACTTTCATTCTTAAACTTGTGATTTGATTTTTCTTCGATTAGTACCCCTTTCAGATAATTGGTAGTTACCCTTGTTTTATTTTTATTTTATTTTGATGATACAAGTTTTTATATAGATGGTAGACTGCCTTACAGTTTTGATGATTTGTTATTTCTGTAACTTTTCTCGTTTAGCACCCTAGATTGCTTGTGTATTTGATACCAGATGACCGTTTTGGTTAGTATGACTAGTATACCTAGATGAGACTTTCACTACCACCGTATGTCATGACCCCGGACATTGTCTTTTGATGGTATGTTTATTTAAGTTCTGAGACTTGATTATGGGGGTTTGACCTAGAGGGAGTAGGGACATTTTAATTTCGAGGACGAAATTTTTATAAGGTGGGTAGGATGTGAGCACCCTGAATTTCGGATTGATTTTTTTTATTTATTTATTTTATTTTTTGATTGATTGGTTTTGATAAATAATTTATTCTGTTATTTTTCCTAAGTGTACTTTCCCGTGCCATTGATATTTGGAGTATCAGGGATGTTCAACTCTGGAAATCTTCTTCACGAGTTTTGGAGTGGACACGATTACCTTTATGACGGTATATAGTGTCCCATCTAAACTTGTTCTCTTGTGCTATTTCTGCTTCGCTGAACTTCGGGTCGGTTTAGACAATTTGATTGTTATTTATTTTCCCACTCTTTTCCTTGATCATTTTCAGCGCGTTACCATGACTTTTAAATTGGGAGCGCAAGACCAGTCAGTTTCTTGAAACCAACTCCTCATTGATGATCTACTCGAGTCGCTCTTCACCTTTGACCTTCGTGTCCCACTCAGACACGTCATTTTGTGCTCCATTTGCTTCGCATAACTTTCCCGACACGTGACCCGATTTTATTTCGCCCCACGGTGTCATATTTATCTTCCAACTTGATTTGTGGGTCCCCTGTCGACCAAAACCTGTCGGCCCCAACTATGGACATGGCCCACTTTGAGCCTACTATCCGTCCGCCACTTGTGTCCCATTTATTGGAATCCCCATGTGCTACTTATTTACACATGATCATCAACGTCTAATTTTAATTCGATTTTTGCACAATGTCCAGTTTTGATCCAATCCGGCTCCACCGAGTCCAGTCCAGCTTTGTGTTGCCCTCTATTAGGACACTCTCATAATTCTTGTCCAAAAAATATTAATTACTCATTCTACCCATTTATAATATTTATTGGGAATTTTGTTGATTTAAATTCCATGGGATGACCTATTTCCTACAATTTAATTCCTAGCCACTTGATCATCTAAATAAATCCCCTCCATTGATTTTCCCCCCACATGGAATTCCCACACTCAGCCAATATTGGCCGGCCCTAATACCCAAGACTCTACTTTTTCTCTCTCTTTCCTCTTTCATTAATGGCAAGTTATCATCTTTCTCTCTCTCACTTTTTTTCATATTCCCACACAAAACTATTCACTACAACAACAATAACACATAGCAGCAGCAGCATGCTCTTCCTCGACCCCCTCCATGCCCGACCACCACCTCCTCCTCCTTGGCTGGCCGAGCCCTGGCCCAGCCTGGCCGTCGACCACCATGGTCTTCTCCTCCTCCTCCACCTCACAAACCGCACCACCATCACCATCTCCACTCCTTTGGAACCACCACCTCCACCCCTCGCCGTCGTGCGCCGGCGCCTGGCTGCCCCTAGCCGTGCCCTCGTCGGCGAGCTAGGCCGTGCAGCCCCCTGCGCGCGCTGCCACAGCATCATGACTGGACAGCAGCAAGCAAGCGCGCACGCGTGCAGGCATGCACGCCGCCGCCGCCGCCGCCGCCGTCGGTGACGTGGTCGCCGTGGCCGTGCCCCCCCACGGCGCACGAACTCCGGCGACCCCCTCTGGGTCAGCCGCTTCTCTTCCAGCGCGACGTATAGGCGATTCGTGCGTTTTGCACGACGTCCCGTCGTGACGCGCGCGAAATGAAGTTCGTTTTGGCGCCCCGTCGTAGCAACTTCGCACGCATTTTCCCGGAGATTCGACCGTTGGATCGGTAATTTCTTCACTCCATCGCAATCTCGGTATATCCACCTTCGCTCATGTAAATTTTCGTCCGTTGATTTTATCGTTTGATACATGAAAACCGGCCACCAAGTTGACCGTTTAAATTGTATTAAATTTGGACAGTTTCGCGGGGCCAACTTCGTCAGCTTGTATCTTCTCCACCGCAGCTCCGTTTGGCGTGCTACCAGTTCCGGTGCGAAGCTGGTATAACCCTCTTACTACCCCTCCAGTTTCGTTTTATTGTGAGCTTGTTTGATTGGTTGAATTCGACGCCAAAGTTGGTCGTCCGAATTCGTAATTTCCGACTTATAAAATTCCATTTTTGAACACGGGACTCCAGATTTCATTTCTGACACCACCATTAGACTTGTGGCATCGTTTTGGCATATTTTCATATAAAATTTGTTAGATTTGGAGAACGTGGGCCCGGACACGTTTTTCGGTGCAAAGCGGGTCCCACATTCTGGGTCAACGGGACTTTTTGACGCCGGCTCATCGGAATCCAATTCCGGATATACCGATGAGTTCGTATCGTCATTCTGGACTCGTTGACATATAATTTGCTAGATTTTGGTAGACATTGGGTCCGGCACGCATTTCGGTGCAAGTCGGATACCAATATCCGGATCAACGGGTCATTTTGAGATCGGCTCATCGGAATCCAATTTCGGAGATACCGTTGAGTTCGTATCATTATTTTGGACTGGTTAACAGGTAGTTTGCTGAGTTTTGAGAACTTTGGCTCCGACACGCATTTCCGTGCAAACCGGAATTCCAAGTTCTGGTCAACGGGCCAAATGGAGATCGGGTCAACGGAATCCAATTCTGGAGATACCGTTGGGTTCGTATCAATATTCTAGTTTCGTGGACATATAATTTATTATATTTTATAGACTTATTTTCTTGCACGTTTTTCGGTGCAAAACGGCTCCGACACGGATACCGTTTTGACCCGAAATTACCTTTTTGCCCTTGTGTCCAAATTGGACCGTTGGGTAGGCTATCCTAGCTAATTTGACCGTTCTGGACACGTTGGCGATGTTCATTTCATCGTCCGACAATGTTTGTTGATAATTTCTCTGAGTTTAACCTTTTTATAATTAATTAATAATTAATTCATATAATGTTCGTATTTCGGGATTAGTACAACGAAACTGAGATCAGCCGATTCCAGTGATCTCACATCGCTGAAATTGACAAGTTGGATACGTGGATCACTATAATAAGATTATCAACCTTACCGATAATCTTCTTATCTCGATTTGCGTGCCGTAAGTTTCGACGTACAAATAACGAAGTACACTTTATATTAGACTAGAATTGACCCTGTTTGACCAGAGTTGACCAGTTGACCCAAAGTCAACTATAAGTCAACACTTGACCTAGTTTGACTAGATTATTGATCGGAGTCGACCTAGAGTTGTTTGACTTAGAAGAACCTAAAATAATATAGATTGATTTTAGAGATTCATTTATTACAACTTGAATACCTTGTAACCTGTGTTGCTTTAAATAGGACTCTGTGGCTTCAGTGGGACCCCCCTATACTTATCAGCTGTTCAGGTTATCGAGGCGAGTACATTCTCTGATCATTTCATATCCTGCCTAGAATTATTTCCTGTAGTAGATTACTTTACTTGTACTGTCACGTTGGTCACACGGATTGGTACTATATGGATCCCTTCTTGAGATGTTATCCTTAGGGAGCATCGGGTATTACATGATCTGTGCGTTTCACTTACATGGCGTATCATATGCTTCATTGGTTCTTTGATCTCTTACGACATATACTCTTATGATCGTAGAGTCTTCCTAGAATCCTTATCCCATTTATGGGACTACTATGTATCACCTTCGGGGTCTATCACCTTCGGGATCTATCACCTTCGGGGTCTGTTACATAGCATCATATAACATAACCTGGCTGGATCCTTGTGTATTGATTGGGGGTACGCACTACAAGAAAAATGGCTTTTCTTGACGGTTTTTCCCCGTCAAGAAAGACTTTTCTTGACGGTTTTGGATCCGTCATCTAGGCCCCCGTCAAGAAAAGTCGACGCTTTTCTTGACGGTTTTTTATTTGTTTTCTTGACGGTTTTAAACCGTCAAGAAACAAGCTTGTCTTGACGGTTTTAAACCGTCAAGAAAACAAACAAAAAACCGTCAAGAAAAGTGTCGACTTTTCTTGACGGGGGCCTAGATGACGGGTAATGACCGTCAAGAAAAGTCTTTCTTGACGGGAAAAAACCGTCAAGGAAAATATTTTTTGATGTTTAAAAACCGTCAAGAAATGAATTTTTTTTGACGTTTTGCAATCGTCAAGATAAACATGTTTACAATAATATCAATATATTCCAGAATCCAATTACCAAACACACATAATATCAATATATGCCAGTTACAACACACACATAATATTATAATACACAATCTTTTTATTGATCACAAATACAAAGTTTGTACATCACAAACATCCAAGAATGATATATACAAAGTATACAAAAATTCTTCTCAAGATTGGAGGAAGAAGAGTACAAAGAATCACAAGCATGACCATAATTATGATGATGATCCTCAAGGTGATAATATGAGCTTGATTTCCTTCAAGAGTCTTCTCAGGATTGTGGACGAAGGAGAACAACCTGGTTATTGTCAAGAACAAACAAAGAATCACATACTAAGGGCTTAAAGAAAATTTATGTATGACTCAACATATACAATACATAATGCAAACTAACATGCATGGATGCATACATGACATAACTAAGATTAGAGTGCTCAATATTTCTCTTGTGCTCTAAGCTTTCCAATTTGGCAAAAAAGGATATTTGAGAATGAAATCAGCATGTAAGGATGAGTTGAAACTTTAATCTTCAGTTGTCCATGACATAGATACCGGTATATTATTTTATTAAGCATGAAAGGTAGCATGCATGACCAAGAAGAATGGGTCAAGTTTTATAAGTCCAGGAGTGCCTTCAATAGGTCATGATGTAATTCCATTGACCCTAATATCATAATTAGTTCCCCAAAAATGACTGGCTTCACAAATGGACTCAGTTTTATGAGTCACTTCCCATTTTACATTATTTTAATTTTATGGGAAATTTCTAAAAACTATTGCAGCCTTGAACCTTGACATCTCCCTAACACGCCAAAGGCCTTAGCCAGTAGGCTTCCCCATCTTAGTCACCAGCTTGCAATTTGAAAAAAGCCACATATTATTTTCTAGAGGATAAGCCACCAACTAATGTTGCACAAAAAGACAACTCAACAAGTGCTTCGTGACTGAAGTATAGTGGAGAGAATTATACTGATGTACTTCAAAAGTAAATTGAGCCAGAAAGTATAATAGATGTTATACCATATCAACATGCAACAAAGTATACTCACATGTTCGAAAGCCAAGGTGACAAATCCTCCATTGCCTGATGCTCCGTTAACATGAATATCTAGCTTACGAAAATGTTTGATGGTTGTTTCTACACTTCTTGCCACATCCTCCTGCTTGCACAGATCGCCTTCAAGCCCAACAGCCTGTGTGACATAATTGATAAAGATTTATGTATTATCGAAGCATTAGGCTAACCAGATACATATTAGAGGATTCTCTAATCTTGGTAAAGATTAATGAAGATCCACCTATGAATTCTTCCATTTTAGATAGCTTCATTGCCACATCCACCTGTAACATTATAAAACTATGTAGTTCTAGTTCAATATTTTCATAAATGAAATATTGCATCTAGTCTTATGGACATATCAAGAAAACTAGCAAGTTCGTGGGGAAGTATATTTATCACATCATTAGAAGAAAGCAAAAGGTAAGGTGATGGTCTGATGGCCCAATGCACCCTGCACATAAATCTTGCAACAAATTTCAAGTACCAATCATATAACTCTAGTTGGCATATGTAAGAAGAAAGGGAAAATGAATAGATTCCAATTAAGATGCAAATGGAGCCCTTAAAATTGCTACGTGAAATTCTACTATACTGTGAAAGTGTCTAGTTGTAGGTACAAGACTTCTATTGGGGACCAACATAGTGAATTGTAATGCCCCTCGAGCTCAATAGAAGAATCAACTGAACGGGTATGTAAAAATGGCCCTTGTTATACAAATCATGATATCAAAGCAACACTAAATATAAACCTAGCATTCTAAAGGCATGCTTCTTTAGAAGATCAAAATCAAAACAACATTAGAACTTACAACCTATATGAGAGAAGTATTACAGAGCCAACAGTTCAAAAGTCCTTATATACCACAGAGAAAGGCAGCGCTCCTCAAGCTCATTAGAAGAATCAAAATAAAGGGATATGCAAAACTGGCCCTAGTCATACAAATCATGATATGAAAGCACAAATTATAAACCTAGCAATCCAAAATGCATTCTTCTTTAGGAAATGGCACAGACTAAAGATTGATATAATATTAAGATGAAAACAAACTCCTAAGAGGATAAGATCATTACATTCAAGGATTAACTTGAACAAACAAAAAGGTTCATCAACAAATGAAACAAATCAAAAGAGAAGTATTCCATAAAGAACCAAAAGAGCAAACCAAAAGAGTTTTTCAACCTATGAAGCAAACCAAAATAGCATTAGAACTTAAAAGCCATATTAGAGAAGTATTACAGAGCCAACTGCTCAGAAGCCCTTGGTAACGAAATCAATTTTCATTGAAAACATATTCCATTGTAGTTATTCAGAGTACTACTTATATATGTTCTACATGAATGAAGCATTTTTAAGAATTCCATAAACTATTGCAGGTTCAGAAAAAGGATGTGTTGCTACAAATCAAACACCGATTCACCACCGATGTAGGACTGACAATTCAACAATGTATTAGGACTTAATCCAACAAATCAACTATCATGTTTAACAAAATTGCAAAAGAAGGGAATAGGCCTTCTACAAAGTTGAAATTTGTGATTATAGCACCCTAACTGAGTTATGTAACAGCTTATAGTGTAAGGAAAATAATGACCTGAGCAAATGATACTAGGACTAAACATATGTTCCTTCTAAATTGTTCTCTTGTAGGAGACACAGACCAATCATCATCGACACGCATATATGAAATAGCAAAACCAACCCAAGAGTTTCAGAAATATACCGAAGGGCAAGTCGGAATCCGAAGGGACGCCTCGGACTCGTGCTACGTGTGCGGACACGGACGTCGCCTCGCCGTGTCGCGGCTGCGATCATCGGGTCGGCTACGGGAAGCACGCACGGAACGGGAAGCGTCCACGGGAAGCACGGGCAGCAAGGTCGGCTCTGCGGGAAAGCACGGGAAAAGCCGACGGGTCGGGACTGAGCCGAAGAGCTCGCCGGAGCTAGGGTTTCCGGGGGGGTCGGGATGAAGAACATGGGAGAGGGGTTTAGGGCTGTGGAGAAAATCGGGGTCGGAAAGGAAGGGGGAAGAGGGAACGCTTGAAGTCGGCTGCGGGGATGAGAGGGGAGACGGCGGATTGCCGGAGAACAGGGTTAGGGCACGGTCGGGAGGGCTGTGGAAGTCGGGGTGGCTGACGAGATGGTCGGAAAAGAAGCTAGGGAAGAGGGCGGAGGAGAGGGGGAGACTTACAGGCTCGGTCGTCGGTCGGGGTTCGCCGGCCGGGGGAAGACTTCCACCGGAGGGGGAGCTCGAGAGGGAGAGGGATGGGGGAAGGAGGAAAAGAAGTATGTGGATGTGAAATATATAAGAAACCCTCGATTCCCAAATTTTGTTAAAACCGTCAAGAAAATTTTTTTTTTGAAAAAATTACGAAAATGGCATCTGAAATGTGCGCGCCTTTTTTTTTTGCACATGCATTACTTGACGGTTATCAGCAAACCGTCAAGTAATGCAATGGGTTTTCTTGACGCTTTGTATAAAACCGTCAAGTAATATGGTCAAATTTTAATATATAACAGAAAAATGGGTGTTTTGTTGACGTATGTCTAAAACCGTCAAGATAACTGCTTTCCTTGACGGTTTTGACCATACGTCAATAAATTGACCGTCAAGAAAGGTCATTTTTCTTGTAGTGACGGGAGAGTATAAATGGACATGTGAATAATACACCAGTAGTGTAGCATCAGAATCATTCCATAGTGTAGCATCAGAATCATCCCAGGCCATTTACATGTTTATATTGTACTCTGACTCACTAGTCACATGCTAGTTCTCTATGTATAGTAGATATTTCTATTACAGTTATCTCTCTGTTTACATACTATTTTCTTTCAGTACCTGTATCTTACTTTACTGCATGTTATATATTTTCTAACCTGCTATGATCTGTTGAGATGTACTGTACTCGCTCCAGTCCTGACTGGACCTGTTGATAAATTTTACAGATAGCCTGGAGGTGTCTGCTAGCCTAGAGGAGACACATTAGAGGTTGTTTAGGTAGTTATTTCATTTTGTCTGGAGTTGTATTTACTTTGTGGATTACTGTATCTTTATTTGAGTTTTGAGATGTACTTCTGGGTTCATGTATCTTAGACACTTAGACTTCTATCTCCTGTATCTCTTTTGGATTTCATGTTTTATCTATCCTTATCATGCTCTACCTTAGATGTGATTGAGATTGTATCTGCTATGTCACCCCCATTCGGGGAGTATAAACTATTTAGTCTTATACTGTTAGATGCATTGAGACCTAGGACAGCGTTCTACCGCCGACACTACGGCGTAGGCTGGGCGTTGTTACGTTCTCGTACCCAAACAGTGGGTACGGGTCGTGACAGCACAGAAGAGACTCCTACGCACGCAGAGCCTTGCCGATAGCCATGGCCGGTTCCACGAGCTCTCTCAACGAGGACGGGAAGAAAAGAGGAGTAAAGAAGAGGGGGCATTCATCGGCGCGGCAGGGCTTCGCCAAGGGAAGGTGGATGAAGAAGAAGGGGAGGTTGGGGTCTTTATATAGCCGCGCCCATAAGCTAATAGGCCGGGCTGCTTTAGAGCTGGGTCGGGCTTAATAGGCTGGCTGAAAAAGTTAAATAGGATGGGCTGAAGGATTTGAATAGGAATTAAGAAAATAGTTTGGCTAGCCCATGGAGTTGCTGGCTGGACAAAAATGACTGAAATGCTAAATGGCTGAGAAAATTAATAAAGGATTAGTAACAAATCCCAATGATTTAATCAATAGAAATTTTAGAGAAAACAAATCTTGATAATTGGAATATTCTTTCAAATATTTAAAATAATTTGAAAATTATTAATGAAAATTAATAACTAGTCAAGAAAATCAAAAGTAAATAAAATTTTAAATAAATCACAGGAGAAAACTCAATCTAGAAAAGTGGAGTTACAAACTTGGAGCATAATTAATGCAAAAAAATCTAGAAGAAGATGCATGTCCAGCTATATGACACAACCAGAAGATTTCAAGGTTACTAGTAGCACCTGCAGGAGGATATGCAGCTTGCAAGAGTACTCTATTTGTGACTTAAAACAAAAATGACAAAGGACTAATAACTGACTCTATTTGTGACTTCAAACAAAAATGACAGAGGACCCTAATTTCACTTGCTTGACTACCTAGCTACCATGGAGCAAGATCGATCCAAAACTGTGGATAGTAGTGATGTTCCATATCGATCCCGAACGGAGTTACCCTTCCATCCTCCAAGTCGAACACGCCCATATCACTTCTCGGGCAACAACAACAACGATAAGGATCGACATTGAAGAATAGATATAATTCCTTTTGTATCCATGATCGGTAGCAGCAGCAACGGACACGGAGGAGCTGGATCCCAAAAATAATGCTTGACCACCCAAGCTTACCACCTTGCTCCACGAGTTTGTATCAAAATCGAGCTTATGAACCACAAACTTTGTAGTCGATTTAGTATACTCGAACTTGTCAGTGTCTGTAATTTCTTTGGTGACCCTTGAAACCATCAACAGCTCCCCAGATGACTCCACCAGATAATCCCGATAGTCGTATTCAACGTCGTCGTCGTCAACGTAGTTGCATCACCTCTTTCAACGTAGGCTGGGCGTGTCCGACTCGTATCCGATTATTCAAGAGCAGGTCGTGACACGGTTCCTTATGCGAGTGCAATTGGCAGCTTAATGTTTGCTATGGTGTGCACTCGACTAGACATTGCACAAGTCGTAAGTGTGGTTAGTCGCTTTATGGCTAATCCGAGAAAGAAGCACTAGAAGTCTGTGAAGTGGATATTCAGGTACTTGATGGGCACCACTGATGTAGGATTACACTTTGGTAGAGACTTTAGTCAAGTCAGTGGATATATGGATTCAGACTATGTTGGTGATCTGGTTAGGCGCATGTCAACTACTGGATACGTGTTTGTTTTACATGGTACACCAGTCAATTGGAGATCTATGTTGCAGGCTAAGGTTGCCCTATCGACTCCGGAAGCAGAGTATATGGTAATGACAAAGACAGTGAAAGAAGACCTATGGCTTCGTAGTTTGATTAATGACTTGGGGGTGAAGCAGAATGTATTTGATGTGCATTGTGATAGCATGAGTGCTATCCACTTGGAAAAGAATCAAGTCCATCATGCAAGGACCAAGCATATTGATGTTCCCTACCACTTCATACAGAATGTTGTAGAAGACGGTGATATTGCACTTGAAAAAGTGCATACCAAGGACAACCTCGCTGATATGTTGACTAAGGTTGTTCCTGGAGCTAAATTCCAACATTGCTTGGACTTGCTCCAAGTCCTACCAATTGCTTGAGAGCCCTTAGGGGCGGAATTGACGAGTGGTTGATTTGGTGAAGCTATGCGGTGGAGAAGTGTCGGCTCGATTTTGTGGCAAAATTTTGCCGATGTGGAGATATTAAAGAAAATGTCCAAAATAGGCCTATGATATTTTTGACCATATATATATGGTAATCCTATATAATATTGGATTTGACCATATATGTGGTAATCCTACATAGGATTGGATTCTATGTTATATAAAGGGGTCTATAGGTGCTCCTTGAGATATCGCATTGTGTTCAATGAAAGTTGTTGAATAAGTTCAACAAAGCGAGCTAAAGTTGTTGAATAAGTTGAACACAAAAGTTTGAGATTTTTTTCCTTTATCTTTGTGGTAGAGTTCTTGAGTGCAAGGAGAGATGTGTTGAAAGGTATTGCAATTCATTTTCTTCTTCATAGTTGAACTAAATCACCCTCGTCTGTGGAAGTAGGCATCTTGTCCGAACCACATAAATCATTGTCTTTGCCGTTGTGAATTTTCTCTAAGATATTCTCTGATTTTTTGGATTTATTTCCGCTGTGCCGCAACACCTGATACAATATGCTTTGTGCAAATCCTAAGTCAATTTATGCAGAATCCACAAAAACCACATTAGGAAACTGCTTTGAGAATTTTAAGGTTCATTAAAGGCAATTCTGGTCAAGGATTATTATATTTCTTTTGTCTAATGATCTCACATTAAAGGCTTATTGTGATTCAGATTGGGTATGCTATACAATTATTCGATGTTCTATTTTAGGATTTTGTATCTTATTAAGAAATTCCTTGATTTTTTGGAAGTCAAAGAAACAAACTAATATGACTTGCTCATCGCAGAAGCAAAATATCGGCATGTTTGAAAATTATGTGGGTGCGATAGATTTTGCAAGATCTTAAGGTTCCACAAAATCAGCCGACTTTATTTGTGAACAAAGTAGTCCTTAGCATTGCCAAAAACTTGTTTTCTACGCGCACGAAAAATATATTGGGATTGTCACATTATACGATGAAAACTATAAGCTGGAGTGATTGTACGATCATATGTCCCATCACGTTCTCAACTTGCAAACATATTCATCAAACCTTTGGGACGTAAACAATTTCGTTAGTTAAGAGACAAGTTGAGACTTCATGACATTCACTAGCCAACTTGAGAGAAAGTGTTAGAAGCAAATCTGGTGGTTATTACATACTCAGCATAAGAATAATTGTAGATTTTAGAATTATAGCATATGAATATTGTACATGATTGTTTTCCTAAAAATAGCTTTTTTACCACCATATAATGGTCTGTGTACATCGTAAAGATTGAATTTATATCAAATATTTTTCCAAATATTCTTTTCTTCTAAATTTCACAATCTTAGCTTTAAGTTCAAAGTCTGGCAATGGTCTTGACCAATCTTGTACTATTAGTATTGGCTGCATAAATTGTGGTATATATATATATATATATATATATATATATATATATATATATATATATATATATATATATATATATATATATATATATATGTTTTTATTTAATCCCATCTTTTTCCAACTCAATGATATCTCTCATCTGTAGCTCCATATAACTATCATCTCTCTTCTTTACTACAAGTTTCGGGGCACACCGCTTTTTTATTGCATTTTTTTTATTTCGCGTTTCTAGATTGAGAAAGTTAAGTTGCAAACAAAATTAAATTTAGGGATGAAATTAGAGTGAACAATTGAATGAGAAACTAAATATAATTTAAAATTATTTCTTGTTTGTCGTTTCCGCAAGGCAACAGTCAGTTGAAGCTTTCCCAAAATTATCAGTTATGTATTACTCATAAACAAGAAATAATTTCTAGGATGACTTCACTTGCTCGACTACCTACCATGGAGCAAGCTCAATCCAAAATTGGTGAGCGTAGAGAAACTCCGTATCGATCAGGAAAGTAGTTACGCTTCCATCCTCCAAATCAATCACACCCATATCACCTCCCAAGCAACAGGAATCATAACAAGAATCATCCAAGAAATAGATACAATTCCTTTTGTATCCATGATCGGTAGCAGCAATGGACACGGAGGAGCTCGATCCCAGAAACAATGCTTGATCCCCAGGCTTACCACCTTGCTTCACGTCTTCGTGTCGAAATCGAGCTTATGAAGAACAAACTTTATAGTCGTTGTAACTCCCTCGTACAAATTCACGAACCATTTGGTGAGCCTTACAACCCTCAACAGCTCCCCGGATGACTCCACCAAATAATTCTTAGAGGAGTACGTAATGAGACCGGTACGGTCGTCGGCAACGTCGTCGTCCATGGGGTTGTACCAATCATAATCTGAGATTGGTGTCATCTTTGGATTTGGGCCAACGTCTAATGTCACAACCCCTCGATGGACTGCTACAGCGTAGAATTGTCCTCGGTAACAAATTATGTCCTCAAAACGAAGGCTATTGGCGTCTTCCTCGAAGGTGGTCCAACCCGTATCGTCTCTGATCCTGCAGAAGCTCAATGCTTGTGGGCATTTAGAAATGGCCATGACAGTGCAGCAGCAGTCTTCTTCCTGCTGCTGCTGGGAGGATAAACTGCAAGGATTCGTGGATAAGATAACCTTGCCCACCCAAGAGGAGGACTCGTATCGAGGGAGTCGGATCTCTTCCTTCGTTATTGGATTCCACAAGTAAACATCTCCGTCGAAGTCGCTTACTAACAACCATCCCATAGAACTTTGTTGCACGACCAACTCTTCTTAACTTAGCCATTCGAGCATTTCGTATTCAGTTGAACTACTTGACTGATTCGGCCTACCGTGTCCATGCCTCAGTTCGTTGTGAGGCGGTGGTTTGATTTCGGCGGACTCCGTTGAAAACAAGGCAAAAGATCGACCTCTTATAATTCAGCGTAAAAGCTTAGTCTTCACATGAAACCAACTAAAATCAATACTTGTTCAAATCGGACTTATCTACTCGGGCCAACTAGTACTTGTATCGATTCGCATCGATATATCTTCAGGTCAACTTAACTCTTTGAGTCAACGACTCAATTTAATGCACCGTATCGATCCAAAAATGAAGGAGAAACTAAATATGGGGATGAAATTAGAGTGAACAATGAAGGAGAAACTAAATATAATTTAAAATTATTTGTCGTTTCCGTAAGGCAACACAGTCAACAGTCAGTTCAGTTGAATCTTTCCAAAAATTATCAATTATGTAATACTCATAAACAAGAATAATTTCTAGGATGACTTCACTTGCTTGACTATCTACCATGGAGCAAGATCGATCCAAAAATGGTGAGCGTAGAGAAACTCCGTATCGATCCGTAAAGTAGTTACGGATCCATCCTCCAAATCAAACACACCCATATCACCTCCCAAGCAACAAGAATCGTAACAAGAATCATCCAAGAAATAGATACAATTCCTTTTGTATCCATGATCGGTAGCAGCAGCAATGGACACGGAGGAGCTCGATCCCAGAAACAATGCTTGATCCCTCAGGCTTACCACCTTCCTCCACGTCTTCGTATCGAAATCGAGCTTATGAACCACAAACTTTATAGTCGTTGTAACTCCCTCGTACAAATTCGCGAACCATTTGGTGAGCCTTACAACCCTCAACAGCTCCCCGGATGACTCCACCAAATAATTCTTAGAGGAGTACGTAATGGGACTGGTACGGTCGTCGGCAACGTCGTCGTCCATGGGGTCGTACCAATCATAATCCGAGACTGGTGTCATCTTTGGATTTGGGCCAACGTCTAATGTCACAACCCCTCCATGGACTGCTACAGCGTAGAATTGGCCTTGGTAACAAATTACGTCCTCGAAACTAAGACCAGTGGCGGCGTCTTCCTCGAAGGTGGTCCAACTCATGTCGTCTCTGATCCTGCAGAAGCTCAATGCTTGTGGGCAGTTAGAAATGGCCATGACAGTGCAGCAGCAGTCTTCTTGCTGCTGCTGCTGGGAGGATGAACTGCAAGGATTCGAGGAAAAGACAACCTTGCCCACCCAAGAGGAGGACTTGTATCGTGGGAGTCGGATCTCCTCCTTCGTTATTGGATTCCACAAGTGAACATCTCCGTCGCGGTCGCTAACTAACAACCACCCCATAGATGACCCGCAAATTACCTTCTTCCTTCGACGCTCTGACGTATAATGTGAGTCCGGTAGGAGGATCCGAAGAACCCAGTTGACGGGGACGCCGCCGGGCAGTACTTGTCGACGGGGATACAAGTGAGCTTCTTCTTGTCTGTAAGGAAGCAACAGTAGGGGAGCTGTCGGAGGCAGGAGATGCCGAGCCTCCGCTAGTACCGACCGCCACCAACTACACACGCAACCAAAACGGATGCGGTCACGGACGGACGGAAGGCGTTGCAGTATCGGAACTAAGATCTCAGGCAAGAGAGTCGACCACCACTGATCGCCACCCGTGGCAGCACATGGCCGTCGTCGTTTCGCTCCTGCAGGCATGTCGGTTGAAGAACACAAAGTTGATGCGTCTCCCATGAAAACTTGGATTATATATAGTATAGGGAGAGCAGCTAGCTAGCGGTAGCCCATATATATATATATATATATATATATATATATATATATATATATATATATATATATATATATGATTAGGAATATAACGTAAGTTTCAATCTATATGGGGGAATATAATTGAATTAGGGTTCCTTTTTCTTTCGGATATCAACTTAATTAGTGATCTTTCCTACCCCTCCGACTTTCCATAGATTTATCACTGTTTGAAATATTTGTTAAAATGTATTGAGATTTTGTTAGAATTTGAAAGATTTGGAATCCTTTATTATCAATAATTTATTAGCATTATATCAATAATTTGATAGATTTGTTAGAATTTGAAAGATTTATCACCCTTAAATACAAATTCATACCTTCAACCATTAGATTTAAGTTAGCTAAAATCCTACGGATAGGAGGTGTGCTCATTGAATATGCATTATATCTATATATATGCTAGTCATGTTCACCCTACATAAAAACTATAATATGGTTAAAAAATAGATAACAATTTAAATTTTATTAAAATATTTTCAATTTAATTTGAATATATTTTAACTAGGATTTGTTATGGATATACTTTTTTAGAATTTTGGACATGTGTTTAGTTAGATAATACCATGTACTTAGTTTAAATAACAATTTGAACATCAACTTATTTTAGAATTTGTTATATGTTTATGTAGTTGGAAGAATTTTAGAAAGTTTTATCTTTTTAACTACGTCAAAGACACATGCAAAAAAAATTTAAAAACTGTAATTTATGACAGAGTGACTTTTTAAATATATATTACAACAATTAAGGTTATATCCGGTTTTGGTCAGAGTGACTTAATTTTTAAATATATATATACTGTAATTTATGACAGAGATCTTTGCAATATATACAGAGTAAAGATACATGTAGCTAGCAACTGTTTGCAACTTCACTTTTTCTGGACAACTCTTGATCAGAGTTACACATACATCTGTTGAAAACTGAAGTTGGAGCATAATAACCCTAGAAGTGATAAAATTGATATGTGCTGGAAAGGCTCGTCTTATAATTTAGGACCCTAATTTCACTTGCTTGCATACCTAGCTACCATGGAGCAAGATCGATCCAAAACTGTGGATAGTAGTGAAGTTCCATATCGATTCCGAACGGAGTTACCCTTCCATCCTCCAAGTCGAACACGCCCATATCAGCATTTCCCAGGCATCAACAATAATAAGGATCGACATTCAAGAAATAGATAGAATTCCTTTTGTATCCATGAACGGTAGCAGCAACAACGGGCACGGAGGAGCTCAATCCCAGAAACAATGCTTGATCACCCAAGCTTACCAGTCCACGACTTTGTATCGAAATCGAGCTTATGAACCACAAACTTTGTAGTCGACTTAGTATACTCGAGCTCGTCGGTGTCCGTGATCTGTTTGGTGGCCCTTGCAACCATCAACAACTCCCCGGATGACTCCACCAGATAATTCCGATAGTCGTATTCAACGTAGTCGTCGTCGTCGATCCAATCACAATCCGCGGCAGCTACTCCCACCTTTGGATTTGGGCCAACATCTAACATCACAACCCCTGATCCCCATGTTGCAGCGTAGAATTGCCCTCGGTAACAAATTACGTCCTCGAAACTATCGGTTTCCTCGAAGGTGGTCCAACTGTCATCATCTCTGATCCTACAGAAGCTCAATGCTCGTGAGCATTTACGCATGACCATGACTGTGCAGCAGTCTTGCAGCTGCTGGGAGGACGAAGAAGGATTCGAGGACAACACAACCTTGTCCACACAAGAGGAGGACTTGTTAAATCCACAATCGAAATTACGAGGCGGAGGGAGTGGGATTTCCTCCTTCGTTATAGGATTCCACAAGTAAACATCTATGTAGTCTTTAACTAACAACCAACCCATAGACGTCCGCATATCTTCTTCTTCGTCGGTAGGAGGATCCGATGGACCCAGTTGACGGGGATGCTGCCGAATTTGAAATATTACGCATGAAATCAGGAGAGTCAGTTTCAGACTATTTTTCAAGGACGATGGCAATCGCAAACAAGATGCAGATTTATGGGGACAAGATGGAGGACGTTACCATCATTGAAAAATTCTTCGATTGATAACTCCAAAATTCAATTTTGTTGTCTTTTCAATTTAAGAGGATTGGTTTTGCCATCCAAAAAGGACTGGCGGCGCAGCTTGTTGTTCGCTTGCCATCTATTTCAGTGCAATCTTTCTCTCTTAATATATAATTCCTAACTATTTATTCTCCTAGTTGATGCACTTTCAATTGATGAATTGGAAAGTTCCTTGCGGGATCATGAGACAAAAATTAACTAGCAGGAAAAGGAGGAGCAAGCTCGGCAGGTCTACACTAAGAGCATCTCTAACCCTATTGTCTTGTTTTGTGTTGTGAATCCTATGTGGCATGAGGGACAAGACAATGTCTTGTATAGGTGGCAAGATTATATTCACAAATGACAATGGGTTTAAAAAGTCATCTCCAATGCAAAAGTATTGAGAAGACAATACAAATAATTTTTTACAACTTCCAAGACAACTTTTACTCTTCTACTTCTTTTTTATAAATATTTTTATTCACAAATGATGATGTGGACATAAAGACATTGTGAAGTGCATTGTCTAGATCTAGACAACCAACTTCACATTGTCTTTGCCATGTCATTGCCATGTCAACTCCACACTTTATTTCACATTTGTATTGGAGAAGTACTTTTGGAAAAAATGGTTGTCATTCCTATGTGGCAACCATTTTTTTCAAACTCACAATAGGGTTGGAGATGCTCTAACAATCAATATTCAGACGCAATCTGAGTCTCTGACATTTGTGGGCCAATAAATCCAACATCTAATGGGGGTAAATGATATTTCATTACCTTCATTTACGATTATAGTCGAAATCTTGGATTTATTTTCTACAGGAGAAGTCAAAAGCCTTTATAGCTTTTACAAATTATAAAGTGCTTGTTGAGAAGGAAGCTGGCCACCCAATACAAGTTCTTCGTAATGATCGTGGAGGTGAATACAACTCACATGAATTTACAATTTTTGTGAGATGCACGGAATTAAAAGGCAACTTACATCAGCTTACACCCCTCAACAAAACGGTGTATGCGAGAGGAAAAATCCCACAATTTTAAATATGGTGCGGAGTCTTCTAGCAAGGAGCGGCATTCCAAAACATTTCTGGCCTGAAGAAGTTAACTGGAGCATTTATATTCTTAAGGCTGTGTTTGGTAGGAGGGAAAAGTGGGAGAAGAAAAATGGAGGGAATGATTCATTTTCTATTGTTTGGTATGGAAGAAAAAATGAAGGGAAGGAAAAGTGGAGGGATTGTTTTTCCTTCCTAACCTAAGAAAACCAATCACCCCAAAAGTGGGAGGAAAAGTGGAGACTTATATTAATTAACAATTGTACCCTCATGTGAATTGTATTATTTAAAAATTATTAATAAAATCAAATGGTAAATATGTTTTTTAGTTAAGGATATAATTGATAAAACCTATATTTTTTTTATTTTCTTTCCTTTCACTTTTCTTTCCATACCAAACAAAGAATAATGCATCTCTTCTCTTTTCCATCCTTCCAACCAAACACAAAGGAAGGAAATGATCTTTCCTTTCCATTTCTGTCACGCCCCGATTCATAGAGTCATTTATTCATATATTTTATCTCTTGGAATCGATCGTCCTCGCTTGGGCGTGATGCCGTACAAGTCTGGTATTGCACTTGTACAAGGCAAAGATGGTACATAATCGATTATTCTTCAAATAGGAACACATCGCAGCGGCAGAAGTAGATAAATTGAATTTAATGAGGACAATCTTTCTTATTGAATAGAAGTACATCACTTCTTTATAGCAGCGGAGAAAAAGAGTAACTTGAAGCCACACAGAGATATGTAGAACTTTATTCTCTTTATTGATAATTGAAGAAGAGTACAAGACTTGTATTGAAGTACAATGATTACAGCACATCTCACTTTACATTGGAAACCAACTGAACAATGCTATACAGCTTACATTTGATATTTGGATACAATGGATTACAACTCAATATACCGACTTGGCTTACAATCTCACTGGTACAACTGATTACAATGTTCCATACATTATGCCCTTTATAAACAGAAGACATCATCTTGTGCAAGGAGAGCTTCTGTATGCCCAACAAATCTTCGATGCCGCGGAACCAATCCAGCTAATCTTTATGTGTAGAACATTCCAAGCACGAGCACCTGCCCACAAAACGTGGATCAGCACATCATCTATGTACTGGCGAGCAGAATTCAACCCACTCGCATAAACCAACATTTAAAGTGATCATTTAAGCAAGCATTTATTTGAATGATCTTTCTACTTGGGGCCTAGCATCAGTTTACAGTTCATGGGCAATAATCAGAGTGAAGCATGTAAACATATTCTTAGTAGCATTCATGTGGACATATCATTTTAGCATTCTTGGTGTTATCATGCAAAGGCGTCATTGAGGCATCGTTAACATTAACATCTTAAACATGTTATGACAATTCTCACTTCAAGCATCACTTAGCATGGATGTTATGTTGAGCACTATTTAAAGTAAGGCAACTCCCTAGCATACTTGAATGGAACATGTTAAGCAGGCAAGTTAAACCAACTTATACAATATCACAATTATGTGATTTCTTACCGATAGCCGACTTCTCGTACCTGCATCAAATACAGGTTATCCGATATACTTACTCTGCCTGCACAAAACATTCATTAGCATGCATCCTGACTACATGGTCACTGGTGTTGTTAAACCATATAGACTCTTTTCATTTCATTTCATTTCAAGATAATACGGTCAGCATAGTAGGTGGCGAGCCTCTATGCCACCCCGTCTTATCCGTGCTCCTATAGCACTCATCATTATTTCCTCCTGGGTCGAATTGGTCCCCAGGGCCCTAGAAACCGTTCGAGGAAATTATTACTCAAATCTTGTATACAAGTTGTCCATGACCATGCGAATACGTGTCCGACTCGATTGTGAACAAAATCGCATGGTAAAATATATAAAGGAAAGTAAAGGCAACAGTGCATCATTAGTCATATACAATGACTTATTCATTTCATTATTACCATCATTTCATTTGGTGATCTCAATGATCCCAGCTTTATCTTTTCTCATTCATTGCTTCATTGCAACGTATCTCATATCATTCTTTTCTTAAGAGAAACATAACATTCATTCATTTCATAGGGACATTTATTCGTTCATTCATTTCTTATAAGGTACAGGCAGCATTTCATATTCTTGCAACAGATATACAGAGAGTACATGGTTCTAGTGTTTCATTCAGTTCATTGGGTCGATAGCACAGCCAGTTCATTTCTTATTCTATCATTCACAAGGCATCGCCTTATTCAAGTGTTTTGTCGTTTCAGCAACATTAAACATAAGGAACAAGGTTATCAATTCAATCTCAGGCATCGAATCACATTAGCAGTTCAATGTGTTGTATATTTCAATAATTCTCAGCCTAAGCATCTCTATTATTCAACAACTAACATATAGGACATTTAGGGACAGTTCATAGCATTTCAATACTTTATTTATTAAGCATGAAGGAGTAAGGAGGAGGAAGGACAGTTCCACTCATCCAAAATTCTACTAAGCGTAGCTCCACCAGCGAGCCACGTTCCAATACACATTCTATCTAGCCAGCTAAGAGAGACTGCATTAGTCTCAATTCTCCTGATTCCCAACATAAGTCACGGTCCAATATTCTGATCCCATCCAATAAGCCAACCAAATGCCTCGTGCGGAACGGGACATTACATAATATACCACTCAGAAAAAGTTTCGTCCTCGAAACTTAAGAAAACAACTCATCTACTAGATTCACTTAATCACAATGAGTTACTCATTCAGCTTCAATTCAATATTCATTTCAGCACACTCGGTCATTTCAAAATAGCTATCCAATTGTATCATTTAATCCATCAACGATTCAATCCATCTTTCTCTTTTTTCAAATACTTGTAATTTCTCATTGATTCACCAACATTTTCCTTGCATTTCTATCTCGGTCGCAACATATCACTTCGTTTGGATCCATACACATATTTTAGGCATCCCCAAAACATATGCATTTCAGCCAAAGTCCGCGCTAGTGCGATAAATTCTTTCCATAATGTTATCTCAGTCGCAACCAATCACTTCAGCTGGATCCATACACATATTTTAGGCGTCCCAAAACATATGTACTTCAGCCAACTTCCATGTTAGTGCGATTCGATCAGCCACAATATAACTCTCTTTTCTAAATCCGACTTAGCATCCTTTCATTTGACTTATTGCTTTATTCACTTTGTCACAATCACCATCTTCCAGGCTACAATACTTAACATCAGGGACAACTTGGTTAAGCTCTATACCCAAGCATAACATTTCTAACATTCGATCAAGGGTCTAACTTAGAGCCAATCATATCAAGAGTTCACAACATGCAATCACATTCCTTCCCAATTCCAACAATATTTCTCACCGAGCCAATTCATCTTTTCTATAAGACACAATCCGACATCACCCACTATCGATTACCCTGATCAGGGTATGATTCTATGCAACAGTCAAAGTTAACTTAGCTACCCGACTATAGGTACACTCAAGTCTTACCTTACGATTACAATTCCCACTTATGGCCGACATATAATCCTCAAGGGTCAAACATCTCTTAAGGCACAAGTTGAAGCATACATTCCCTTAGGTCAATACTCATTATCACCGTCTCTCATTCAATGCCACAAGGTCATCCTATGGGTCTCCAATGGTCACCTATTATTCGGTCAGTCTCTATGGCTAGCTATATCAACAGCTAAACCTAATCATTCAGGTGACTCCCCTAGAGTGGACGGCTACTAGGGATTATACAAATTGCTTATTCTCAAGGCCAACAAGCAACCAACATTTCTAAGGAACTCTACCCAAACCTATGGGTATTAACTCAGTCTGAATAATTAATCACCATTGTTGACTATGCCAACAATTGGTCATGCAGCCCACGGTTTCTAGGGTCAAGTCTATCTATCTAGTATCTTCCTTAAGGAAATAATTCCCACAGATGCTCACTCTAGACTTACCCAATGATCAACTAAGATCGATCTATCAACATTACGGTCAATTCCCAATCCGACATACGATTCTCATCATTCCAATAATCCATCAAGTAAAATTTCCAACGATTCAATTTCTATTCCAAATTCCTTTGTACCCATACGAACCCATAAGCCAAGGCTAACTACTCAAGGTTCATTGATTCAGATAGTCTTAACATAACTATGGAATCATACTATTCAGTCCGTATGACAGAGTCACACCACTAAGTCATAAGCCAACAATCTATATCCCAACGAACAATCACCTATACCGACATTATCCAACATATTTGTAATTTCTTGTTCCCATTCGTTTCTCAATCATCAAACTATCTTATGGGCATTCTTAAATCTCGTTCCTTTTTCCAGCCGTCAAAATCTTATACGGACATTTTTAAATTCCCTACCTCAAGGGTCAAGTAGTTCATTCTATTCAATCCGATAATTCATGTATCAATTAAGCATTCTCTAGGCAACATAAATATTCAGGGCGGCTACTTGTTACTTTTCTAATCCCATTAAATTCCTCAGCATACATGTACTTAGGCAACGACTATCCTTTGGTGATCAAGATGGATTAATATCTATTACACCTTAGGGTCAAAGCATAGATCTCTAATATTCCTTTGATTCACCTACGATATTTCTAAAACTTTCAGCTACGCAACCAACTTTGTATTAGCCACATTTGATTCACATCCAACCAATCGAAGTCAACATTCAGATGTTCTAAGCCACAACATTCTCTAGCCAAATCCATTTACCCATAGCATACTAACTTCTTACTAGTTTAAGTCATCACTCGACTAAACAATTTCGAACCAAGCCACCGGTTACAATTTTTGCCAATCTCGCTACTCAATATAACATCACCGTCAAGGGACACTCGAGTCATCTAACCACAATACATGACTCCCAGGTAAGACTCGACACTACCCAGTACTCACAGATAGTCTCATTGCTATTCTATGGAAAGGGTCAACATACATCTCGTTCTGAGGTGGTAGAGGTAATATACCACTCAGAAACGAAGCCATCCTTAAACAATACCAACTCAATCTATTCCGGACATTCGTGATCTATGATGATCACAACACTTAGCCAACATTTCGGTGTCTCAATATCACAAGCCAACATTCTTAGGGTCTCGAAAGCAGTAGCCAGCACACATGAGTCAATTCACCAATTCTGTTGAACTCATCCATCAATTATTTCATTCCCAATTTTTTTCCAACATCACATGCAATTCTCAACTTGTTGCAGCATACATAGCCATTTCCTTTATTCCACATTCCAAACAGCATTCACAATATAGCATACTATGGCATCGAGTCATTGTTGGCTTATTTGTGTCCAAACCAACAACAATCATTCATTTAGGGGCATCACAATGTATATAGACTTATTGTATGGAACATCCAGTGAGCAGCCAAGAGGGTCAAGGAACTTTCAAGCACATATAACATAAGGATGATTACCGAACAACAATAGCATAATCGCGGAAGCAATCTTTGATTTAATCGCGGAAGCAACGTTGAGTGATCGCGGAAGCAACTTTGGTTAATCATCGATGCAACTTTGATTTGGAATAAATCAAAGAAGAGACCAATGACGTAAAGCCGTGCTCTGATACCAATTTGTCATGCCCCGATTCATAGAGTCATTTATTCACATATTTTATCTTTTGGAATCGATCGTACTCGCTTGGGCGTGATGCTGTACAAGTCTGGTATTGCACTTGTACAAGGCAAAGATGGTACATAATCGATTATTCTTCAAATAGAAACACATCACAGCGGCAGAAGCAGATAAATTGAATTTAATGAGGACAATCTTTCTTATTGAATAGAAGTACATCACTTCTTTATAGCAGCAGAAAAAAAGAGTAACTTGAAGCCACACAGAGATATGTAGAACTTTATTCTCTTTATTGATAATTGAAGAGGAGTACAAGACTTGTATTGAAGTACAATGATTACAGCACATCTCACTTTACATTGGAAACCAACTGAACAATGCTATACAGCTTACATTTGATATTTGGATACAATGGATTATAACTCGATATACCGACTTGGCTTACAATCTCACTGGTACAACTGATTACAATATTTCATATATTATGCCCTTTATAAACAGAAGACATCATCTTGTGCAAGGAGAGCTTCTGTATGCCCAACAAATCTTCGATGCCGCGGAACCAATCCAGCTAATCTTTATGTGTAGAACATTCCAAGCACGAGCACCTGCCCACAAAACGTGGGTCAGCACATCATCTATGTACTGGCGAGCAGAATCCAACCCACTCGCATAAACCAACATTTAAAGTGATCATTTAAGCAAGCATTTATTTGAATGATCTTTCTACTTGGGGCCTAGCATCAGTTTACAGTTCATGGGCAATAATCAGAGTGAAGCATGTAAACATATTCTTAGTAGCATTCATGTGGACATATCATTTTAGCATTCTTGGTGTTATCATGCAAAGGCGTCATTGAGGCATCGTTAACATTAACATCTTAAACATGTTATGACAATTCTCACTTCAAGCATTACTTAGCATGGATGTTATGTTGAGCACTATTTAAAGTAAGGCAACTCCCTAGCATACTTGAATGGAACATGTTAAGCAGGCAAGTTAAACCAACTTATACAATATCACAATTATATGATTTCTTACCGATAGCCGACTTCTCGTACCTGCATCAAATACAGGTTATCCGATATACTTACTCTGCCTGCACAAAATATTCATTAGCATGCATCCTGACTACATGGTCACTGGTGTTGTTAAACCATATGGACTCTTTTCATTTTATTTCATTTCAAGATAATACGGTCAGCATAGTAGGTGGCGAGCCTCTATGCCACCCCGCCTTATCCGTGCTCCCATAGCACTCATCATTATTTTCTCCTAGGCCGAATCGGTCCCCAGGGCCCTAGGAACCGTTCGAGAAAATTATTACTCAAACCTTGTATACAAGTTGTCCATGACCATGCGAATGCGCGTCCGACTCGATTGTGAACAAAATCGCATGGTAAAATATATAAAGGAAAGTAAAGGCAACAGTGCATCATTAGTCATATACAATGACTTATTCATTTCATCATTACCATCATTTCATTTGGTGATCTCAATGATCCCAGCTTTATCTTTTCTCATTCATTGCTTCATTGCAACGTATCTCATATCATTCTTTTCTTAAGAGGAACATAACATTCATTCATTTCATAGGGACATTTATTTGTTCATTCATTTCTTATAAGGTACAGGCAGCATTTCATATTCTTGTAACAGATATACAGAGAGTACATGGTTCTAGTGTTTCATTCAGTTCATTGGGTCGATAGCACAGCCAGTTCATTTCTTATTCTATCATTCACAAGGCATCGCCTTGTGTTTCAGCAGCATTAAACATAAGGAACAAGGTTATCAATTCAATCTCAGGCATCGAATCACATTAGCAGTTCAATGTGTTATACATTTCAATAATTCTCAGCCTAAGCATCTCTATTATTCAGCAACTAACATATGGGACATTTAGGGACAGTTCATAGCATTTCAATACTTTATTTATTAAGCATGAAGGAGTATAAGGAGGAGGAAGGACAGTTCCACTCACCCAAAATTCTACTAAGCGTAGCTCCACCAGCGAGCCACGTTCCAATACCCATTCCATCTAGCCAGCTAAGAGAGACTGCATTAGTCTCAATTCTCCTGATTCCCAACATAAGTCACGGTCCAATATTCTGATCCCATCCAATAAGCCAACCAAATGCCTCGTGCGGAGCGGGGCATTACAATTTCCATATGGAAGGAAAATGTATCATTATCTTTTTTCTTTCTTCCACTTTTCCATCCTTCCTACCAAACACAGCCTAATAGATGTCCACACATAATGTTAAAAATAAACACCCGAGGAAGCATGGAATGGAAGGTTCTCAAAAATCTAGATGCTTATTTGGTTAAGCATCTATATTATGCAGGAGATCTAGATGATCGAAGAAGCACATAAGGATATTATTTTATGGTGGGCTCGGGAGCCATTTCGTGGTCTTCAAAGAAGCAACCAATTGTTACTCTATCAAATACTGAAGCCGAATTCGTAGCCCAGACAACGTGTGCTTGTCAAGCTATTTGGTTAAGAAAGATTCTTGAAGAACTTTATTTCAAGAACTAGTCAATAGGAATTTGTGTTCCAAAAAGATGGACCAAATCTTAACTATATGAAATGAAAATTTGGTGATGGGTGAGGGGCTCATATCAGCTCTATAAGTAATCAAACGGTTTGAGGAATGGCTAAATGAGGAAGAAGATCAAGGTCCTCGAAGTCGAGCCCGGCACTGTGTTCTTCTCCGGTTGCAGAAAAACAAACCCCAGCTCTTCTCTTCGGCAATGAAATATATCAGATCAAATAAAGGGCTGCAATTGAAACTATGGGAAGATGGTTATACCTTTTACCTACCGAACCGAGAGGAGGACCGTGCGTCATGCTGTGCCGATAGAGGTCTTCGGACACCGATGGCAGTACTCGGGGATCTCCAGCAAGCCAACAGGGACGCTCTCGACACCGCGAGCTGTGCCCGGCCGCACGACCGCCGGGTCGACTCAACCGATCGGGTCGGCTCGGCGGAGCTCAGCATCAGCGCGTCATGGAGAATATGCTCCGACATGACGGGGATGACCAGAGACTCCCCCCAATTAGCTCGGCTCTGCAGATCTTATCGTAATGGAGGAATCACGGCAGGGATGGGCCGTCGGACTCGGCGAGGTTGAAGACGGGGAAGGAGAGGTGGATCGAGAATTGGGGATCCATAATTCTCGGAGAATTTGGATGAAGAGCAGGAAAATGGATTTGAAAGAGTGAGAGAGAATGGCTCTCCTCTGAACAGGAGTGGTTTATATACAAAGAGAAATTCAAAATTACAAAAGACTACTTTATTTGCACAAACTATTAGTTTTTTTTTTTTGATTCTTTTGAATTTTTGATTTTCCCTCCTAAATTTTTTGTTACAACCAATTCCCAAATTTTAGAGGTTAGATTGAAATTAGAGCATCATTAGTAAGACCCATCCCAAATCTAGGTTCTAGATTCAGAATTTAGAAGCTCATTTGGTTGAACAGTAAGACATATCCCAAGTTTATTTTGTAGTAAGACAAATTCCTCAGTCTCAACCCACCCATGGAAGTTACAGTTTGTGTCACGCCCCGATTCATAGAGTCATTTATTCAAATATTTTATCTGTTGGAATCGATCGTCCTCGCTTGGGCGTGATGCCGTACAAGTCTGGTATTGCACTTGTACAAGGCAAAGATGGTACATAAGTGATAATTCTTCAAATAGGAACACATTGCAGCGGCAGAAGCAGACAAATTGAAGTTAGTGAGGACAATCTTTCTCATTGAATAGAAGTACATTATTTCTTTATAGCAGCGGAGATAAAGGACAACTTGAAGTCACACAGAGACAAATAGAACTTTATTCTCTTTATTGATAATCGAAGAAAAGTACAAGACTTGTATTGAAGCACAATATTTACAACACATCTCACTTTTCATTAAAAGCCAACTGAACAATGCTATACAGCTTACATTTGATACTTGGATACATTGGATTACAACTCGATACACTGACTTGGCTTACAATCTCACTGGTACAACTGATTACAATATTCCATACATTATACCCTTTATAAACAGAAGACATCATCTTGTATAAGGAGAGCTTCTGTATGCCCAACAAATCTTCGATGCCGCAGAACCAGTCAAGCCAATCTTCGTGTGCAGAATATCCCAAGCACAAGCACCTGCCCACAAAACGTGGGTCAGCACATCATCTATGTACTGGCAAGCAGAATCCAACCCACTCGCATAAACCAACATTTAAGTGATCATTTAAGCAAGCATTTATTAGAATGATCTTTCTACTTGGGGCCTAGCATCAGTTTACAGTTCATGGGCAATAATCAGAGTGAAGCATGTAAACATATTCTTAGTAGCATTCATGTGGACATATCTTTTAGCATTCTTGGTGTTATTATGCAAAGGCATCATTGAGGCATACTAGGTGTTATCAAGAAAAGGCATCATTGAGGCATCGTTAACATTAACATCTTAAACATGTTATAACAGTTCTCACTTCAGGCATCACTTAGCATGTATGTTGTGTTTGAGCAATGATTATAGCATGGCATCTTTCTAGCATACTGAATTTAACATGTTAAGCAGGATCTCATACTGAAAGGCTACATACAGCATCAATTACTTATTTGGAACGTAAGCATGCAAGTTAAACCATATACATATTGAATTATCACACTTAAGTGATTTCTTACCGATAGCCGACTCCCTCATACCTGCATCAAATACAGGTTAGCAGATATACTTACTCTGCCTGCATAAGACATTCATTAGCATGCATCCTGACTACATGGTCACTGGTGTTTAACCATACGGACATTGCCATATAGGTCTTCATTGGTGATGCGATGACTCCAGAGAAGGTAGCTAGCCCCAAAGGATGCCTTACAAAACCCGTGCCCCTACTGGCACGCCAATGTTTCCTCCTAGGCCGGATCGGTCACCCTAACGTCCCGGGGTACCGTCCGAGAAAACATATCCCCATCACTTATGCATAAGTTGTCCTATGACCATGCGAATGCGTGTCCGACTCAATCGTGAACATAAAACGCATGGTGAAATATTGAAGTAAAGACAACAGTGCATCATCATTCATCTCATTCAAGTCATGTTCAATGACTTATTCATTCCCAACATTACCATCATTTCATTTGGTGATCTCAACGATCCCAAGCCTCATCAATTCTCATTCATTGCTTCATTGCATCATTTCTCATTTGTTCCTTCTAAGGAGGAACAACAGCATTCTTTCATTTCAAAGGGACCTGTATCATTTCATTTCAATCCATAGGGACAATTGCATATTCAATTCTTTTCTCATGTATCATTTATGCAGCATCTCATTATTCAAGTGATTCATTCATTTCATCGATCTTAAGCAAAAGGGACATTATCAATTCAAACTCAGGCATCATGTTACATTAGCAGTTCGAGTGTGATTCGTTTAGCAATTCAAAGTTCATGTGTTATTCATTCAATGATTTCCAGCATATGAATCTCTATCAAATTAGCAACTAAAGCATCGCATCACAATTATTCAATATTCAAGGTAAGAAATATTAGGGACATATTCATATTCATAGCATCATATTATTCCATTTATTAAGCATACAGGAATAAGGAGGAAGGAGGACAGTTCCACTTGCCTTATATGACGGTCTTCCTGCTCCAATCCCACTAAGCGTAGCTCCACCAGCGAGCCACATTCCAATACCCATTCCGTCTAGCCAGCTAAGAAAGACTGCATAAGTCTCGATTCTCATGATCTCCAACATAAGTCACGGTCCAACATTCTGATCCCATCCAACAAGCCAACCAAATGCCTCGTGCGGAGCGGGACATTACATTATATACTACTCAGAAAAAGTTTCGTCCTCGAAACTTAAGAAAATAACTCATCTATTAGATTCACTTAATCACAATGAGTTACTCATTCAGCTTAAATTTAATATTCATTTCAGCCCACTCGGTCATTTCAAAATAGCTATCCAACTGTATCATTTTAATCCATCAACGACTCAATCCATCTTTCTCTTTTTCCAAATACTTGCAACTTCTCATTGATTCACCAATATTTTCTTTCATTCTATCTTGGTTGCAACACATCACTTCATTTGGATCCATACACATATTTCAGGCGTCCCCAAAACATATGCATTTCAGCCAAAGTCTGTGCTAGTGCGATAAATTCTTTCCATAATGCTATCCCAGTCGCAACCTATCACTTCGGCTGGATCCATACACATATTTTAGACGTCCCCAAAATATATGTACTTCAGCCAACTTCCATGATAGCGCAATTCGATCAGCCACGATACAACTCTCTTTTCCAAATCCGATTTAGCATCCTTTCAATTGACTTTATTACTTCATTCACTTCGCCACAATTACTATCTTCCAGACCACAACACTTAACATCAAGGACAACTCTCTATCCAAGCATAATATTTCTAGCATTCGATCAAGGGTCTAATCTTAGAGTCAATCATATCGAGGGTTCACAACATGCAATCATATTCCTTCCCAAATCCAACAATATTTTTCACCGAGGCAATTCATCTTTTCTAAAAGATACGATCCCACATCACCAACTATCGATACCGATCCAACATTTCCGTCATGAGCAGTCAAATCCATCTCAAATAATAATTTACTATCCGATACATAAAACTCAAGTCTCATCCCACAATTCTAGTCCCGCTATAGGCCGACACATAATCCTCAAGGGTCAGACATCTCTAAGGTTCATATTGAAGCATACATACAACATATTACTCTTAGGTCGTACTCATCACCATCTCTCGTTCAATGCCACAAGGTCATTCTATGGGTCGTCCACAGCCATCTATTATTCGGTCCAGTCTCAATGGCTAGCTATACCGACAGCTATACCTAATCATCCAGGTGACTTCCCTAGAGTGGACGGCTGCTAGGGATCATGCTAGTTTCTTATTCTCATGGCCAATAAGCAACCGACAGTTCTAAGGAACTCTATCCAAACCTATGGGTATCAACTAAGTCTGAATAATGAATCGCCAATTGGGCAAAGCCAGCAATTGGTAATTCATCAACTGGTCGCTAGGGTCAAGTCTATCTATCCAGGGTCTTCCTCAAGGAAATAATTCCCACAGAGGCTCATTCTAGACTTACCCAATGATCGATTAAGGTCGATCTATCAACATTACGATCAATTCCCAATCCGACATACGATTCTCATCATTCTAATAATCCATCAAGTAAATTCCAATAATTTAATTTCTATTCTAATTCCTTTGTACTCACACGAACCCATAAACCAAGGTTAACTATTCAAGGGTCATCGATTCCGATAGTCTCATCATAACTTATGGAATCATACTATTCGATCTGTATGACAGAGTCACACCACCAAGTCATAAGCCAACTATCTATATCCCAACCAACAGTCACATATACCGACATTATCCAACACATTTTTAATTTCCTCAATCCCATTCGTTTCATCAGTCATCAACGTCTCATACAGACATTCTTAAATCTCATATTGTAAGGGTCGAGTAATTCATTCCTTTCAATCCGATAATTTATGTATCACTTAACCATCCTCTAGGCAACACAAATAGTCAAGGTGGCTACTTGTTACTTTTCTAATCTCATTAAATTCTTCAGCATACATGCACATAGGCGACGACTATCCTTTGGTGATCAAGATGGATTAACATCTATTACACCTTAGAGTCAAAGCACAGATTTCTAATATTCTTTTGGTTCACCGATAACATTTCTAGAACTTCTCAGCTTAGCAACCAATATTGTATTAGCCACATAATTTGCATCCAACCATTCGAAATCAATATTCAGATATTTTAAGCCACAACATTCTCTAGCCAAATCCATTTACCCATAGCATACTATCTTACTAGTCTGAGTCATCACTCGACTAAACAATTTCTAACCAAAGCCACCTGTTACAATTCCGACAATCTCGCTACTCAATATAACATCACCATCAAGGGACACTCGAGTCATCTAGCCACAATACATGACCCCTAGCTAAGTCTCGGCACTACCCAGTACTCGCAGATAGTCTTATTGCTATCCTATGGAAAGGGTCAACATACATCTCGTTCTGAGATGGTAGAGGCAATATACCACTCAGAAACGAAGCCATCCTTAAACAATACCAACCCAATTTTATTCCGGACATTCGTGATCAACAATGATCACAATACTTAACCAACATCTCGGGTCTCAATATCACAAGCCAGCATTCTTAGGGTCTCAAAGCAGTAGCTAGCACATATGAGTCAATTCACCAGTTCTGTCAAACTCATCCATCAACTATTTCATTCACAATTCTTTCCCAATCACATGCAATTCTCAACTTGTTACAGCATACATAGCCACTTTTTCTTATCTCCATAATTTCTAAACAGCATTCATAACATAACATACTATGGCATCGAGTCATTGTTGGGTTATTTGTGTCCAAACCAACAACAATCATTCATTCAGGGGCATCACAATGTATATAGACTTATTGTATGGAACATCCAGTGAGCAGCCAAGAGGGTCAATGAACTTTTTGACACAAACAACATAGGATGATTATAGAACAACGACATCATAATTGCGGAAGCAATCTTTGATTTACTCTCGGAAGCAACGTTGAGTGATCGCGGAAGCAACTTTGGTTAATCGTTGATGCAACTTTGATTTAAAAAGAATCAAAGGAGAGACCAAGGACGTAAAGCCGTGCTCTGATACCAATTTGTCACGCCCCGATTCATAGAGTCATTTATTCAAATATTTTATCTGTTGGAATCGATCGTCCTCGCTTGGACGTGATGCCGTACAAGTCTGGTATTGCACTTGTACAAGGCAAAGATGGTACATAAGTGATAATTCTTCAAATAGGAACACATTGCAGCGGCAGAAGCAGACAAATTAAAGTTAGTGAGGACAATCTTTCTCATTGAATAGAAGTACATTATTTCTTTATTGCAGCGGAGATAAAGGACAACTTGAAGTCACACAGAGACAAATAGAACTTTATTCTCTTTATTGATAATCGAAGAAAAGTACAAGACTTGTATTGAAGCACAATATTTACAACACTTCTCACTTTTCATTGAAAGCCAACTGAACAATGCTATACAGCTTACATTTGATACTTGGATACATTGGATTACAACTCGATACACTGACTTGGCTTACAATCTCACTGGTACAACTGATTACAATGTTCCATACATTATGCCCTTTATAAACAGAAGACATCATCTTGTATAAGGAGAGCTTCTGTATGCCCAACAAATCTTCGATGCCGCGGAACCAGTCAAGCCAATCTTCGTGTGCAGAATATCCCAAGCACAAGCACCTGCCCACAAAACGTGGGTCAGCACATCATCTATGTACTGGCAAGCAGAATCCAACCCACTCGCATAAACCAACATTTAAGTGATCATTTAAGCAAGCATTTATTAGAATGATCTTTCTACTTGGGGCCTAGCATCAGTTTACAGTTCATGGGCAATAATCAAAGTGAAGCATGTAAACATATTCTTAGTAGCATTCATGTGGACATATCTTTTAGCATTCTTGGTGTTATTATGCAAAGGCATCATTGAGGCATACTAGGTGTTATCAAGAAAAGGCATCATTGAGGCATCGTTAACATTAACATCTTAAACATGTTATAACAGTTCTCACTTCAGACATCACTTAGCATGTATGTTGTGTTTGAGCAATGATTATAGCATGGCATCTTTCTAGCATACTGAATTTAACATGTTAAGCAGGATCTCATACTGAAAGGCTACATACAGCATCAATTACTTATTTGGAACGTAAGCACGCAAGTTAAACCATATATATATATTGAATTATCACACTTAAGTGATTTCTTACCGATAGCCGACTCCCTCATACCTGCATCAAATACAGGTTAGCAGATATACTTACTCTGCCTGCATAAGACATTCATTAGCATGCATCCTGACTACATGGTCACTGGTGTTTAACCATACGGACATTGCCATATAGGTCTTCATTGGTGATGCGATGACTCCAGAGAAGGTAGCTAGCCCCAAAGGATGCCTCACAAAACCCGTGCCCCTACTGGCACGCCAATGTTTCCTCCTAGGCCGGATCGGTCGCCCTAACGTCCCGGGGGTACCGTCCGAGAAAACATATCCCCATCACTTATGCATAAGTTGTCCTATGACCATGCGAATGCGTGTCCGACTCAATCGTGAACATAAAACGCATGGTGAAATATTGAAGTAAAGACAACAGTGCATCATCATTCATCTCATTCAAGTCATGTTCAATGACTTATTCATTTCCAACATTACCATCATTTCATTTGGTGATCTCAACGATCCCAAGCCTCATCAATTCTCATTCATTGCTTCATTGCAACATTTCTCATTTGTTCCTTCTAAGGAGGAACAACAGCATTCTTTCATTTCAAAGGGACCTGTATCATTTCATTTCAATCCATAGGGACAATAGCATATTCAATTCTTTTCTCATGTATCATTTATGCAGCATCTCATTATTCAAGTGATTCATTCATTTCATCGATCTTAAGCAAAAGGGACATTATCAATTCAAACTCAGGCATCATGTTACATTAGCAGTTCGAGTGTGATTCGTTTAGCAATTCAAAGTTCATGTGTTATTCATTCAATGATTTCCAGCATATGAATCTCTATCAAATTAGCAACTAAAGCATCGCATCACAATTATTCAATATTCAAGGTAAGAAACATTAGGGACATATTCATATTCATAGCATCACATTATTCCATTTATTAAGCATGCAGGAATAAGGAGGAAGGAGGACAGTTCCACTTGCCTTATATGACGGTCTTCCTGCTCCAATCCCACTAAGCGTAGCTCCACCAGCGAGCCACATTCCAATACCTATTCCGTCTAGCCAGCTAAGAAAGACTGCATAAGTCTCGATTCTCATGATCTCCAACATAAGTCACGGTCCAACATTCTGATCCCATCCAACAAGCCAACCAAATGCCTCGTGCGGAGCGGGGCATTACAGTTTGAGTCTGAGAATTTCTAGATTCGGAAAGGATAAAATTATTTTGTAGAATAGTAGATCTCAATTTTGAGCCCTACTTTCTAAATTAATATTTTACATTATTTTTAAGACATTAATTTTTTACCGCACATCATTTGGGACCAAATATTATTTTATCATTTTTTACTATTCCTATACAGACCCAACATACTCTAGATTTATTTTTTAATTATAAATTTGGGCCTCAAGATGCATTTTGGAGCAAGATGCTTTATCTAGAAGATTGAGGAAGAAGGCATGAAGTTTCCTTTCTAGAAAATGAATTATATACCAAAATTACTCATCTTTCTTTTATTTAATATTTGTTTAAAATTATATCCTATAAAAACTGTATTATTTAAAAATTATTTAATGAAGTTAAATGGTAAATAAATGATTTAGTTGAGGATATAATTATTTTTTTATTTTTCTTCCTTTCCCTTTTTTTTCATACCAAATAAAGAAAAGTGTATCCCTCCATTTTCCATCGCTCCTACCAAACACAAAGGCAGGCAATTGTATTTCCTTTCCAAATGGAGGAAAAATATATATCAACTATTTTTCCTTTATCTCACTCTTCTATCATTCCTAGCAAACGTAGCCTAGTTGATGTAGAGGAAGTAGCTTCACTTCTCAAACTAAATAATTTAGGCAATTTGTACAGGCACTCCACATTTTAGTCAAAGCACAGCCTCTTAGGACTGTCAACAAAGTTGACAGTCCTGACGTTAAGGAGGGCTACCAACTTCGTTGACAGTCCATCTTAATATTCAAATTCTTTAGGACTGTCAACTTTCAGTCCTACTTTATGTTAGGACTGGGCTGGAAAAAAAATGTTGAGTGCCTTTAGAAATTACCATAATTTACCTTATCGAGAGTAAATTATTTGGCATTTAATATTTTCTCTTTGCCTTTGCAGTCTTACAATCCTTCCTCTAATTTAGTACGAGAAATGTTATGGAGACATTTTTTTTGATACACTCAATAGTCATACTAATGTGGCAGTGCATTAGTAGAGATTTTTTTGACATCCACTAATGCATTGCCACATCAGTGTGACTATAAAGTATGTCAAGAAAAAATATGTCCCCATAGCATTATTGATTTAGTACATAATAAGCACCCGGCGGGGAACTAGAGGACAGCAAAGGATACTCCTATAGTCCTATTGAAGAGGATGGGGTGAGAAAAAGAGGAAGAAATGAAATAAAAATGCATATATTACTCTTCAAGAGTAAATCCAAGTTTCTGGTTTTCTTCATGTGCTTGATTTTGTAAAACTCATGAAATGCATATATGCTTTGTTCTATAAGCCATTCAAAAAGCATATATGCTTCCTGATCTGCATAGATGCCAAAATATTAAATGTGAGTCTTCTCTTTTCATTGTCAACTTGTTGATGCACCTCTCTCCATGAGATCAATCAATCATGACAACCCCCATGGAGGGTCTTTTATGGATGCTGCAGGGACCCTATTTTATTTATCACATTGGTCTCGTGTGGCTTTTTTGATCAAGAGGTGAAGAACTTGCTGATTGATGTAATCTTGATCACATTATTTAGCTCTAGTCATTCTTGGCATAATTTTTTTTTTAAGATGTCCGACGATACGCACAAAATTTTGTGCACGTTGTATTGCAGATGTCTTTTGGATTCACTGTCCTCAACTTTCATTATTATAAATGGAAGGAATAATACATTCCTATGGCTCGATCTACTGATTTTCCGCCACTCGGCTAGGACCTTTTTTGGCAGAATGTCTGTTTGGCATAATGTCTTATGTTTGTGTTTTTTCTCACTTTAATTTGCATGACAAAATTATTTGAAATAATATAAAATATTTTAAAGTTAATTTATTTTTTTAGATGGTGAACGATTATTGTAGTTGGAAATGTTTAATTATTAAAGACGAGAAGTCATGTGCTTTCCTATTCATGAATCATATAATAGAATAAAAGTGGTTTGTTTTTTAAAAAAACTAGTATATATATTGAGGGTATTAAGTCATAATGGAGAACAATTTGGAAAGCAATATTAAGGGAACAATTTAAGGAAATTTATATTGCAAGCAAGTGTAGTGATTGCTCGGGATAAGTCTCACTATCGGGCTCCTTTTACAACAATTGTTAAGAGAATAAAAAGAAATACAGAAGAAGACGATCATAAATATGGTGAGATATACAATTTCATCAAGCAATCTTGAATTAGTGCAATTTATATTCATGGAAAAAGAGAGTAGTTGTAAGTTTTTATTCATGTGTTTTCTTATTATAATTGTGTTTTTCAAATTTCAATATAATATTTATTTTTTTAATGTCTTGCACATATAGGAAGTGGTATGTGGTTGGTATGGTGGAGTATTTTACTAGAGGGTAAGGAACAAGACTTCCAACAAACATTTGTGTTTTTGTCATCCATTTCTTGAAAAATTTTCTTTGGAGAGCCCAGCAACTTGGACGAGTGTGTGTGCGAAGGGCACAAAGTGGCGTTTTGATGGCGTACGTACGCATCGGACATTGTTGTTCGTGCGTGAGGTGCGACGGCGTAGCGGGGAGCAACGGTTCCACTGGGAGGCTACTCCAGCGTAACTTCGATTCCCGCGGGAAGACAACTCCCACGGAACTTCGGTTCTCGTGGGGAGTCAGCTCCAGCGAAACTTCGGTTCTCGCGGGAGTACTGCTACTCCTGCGGAACTGTTCTTCCGCGAAACTTTACTCCAGCGAGAAAGGATGTCCGTATGCTTCGTGGCGTAACTGCCACGTTACTACTGTAACCGTCCACTGAATTGTGAGTTACTCTCCGGATTTACTGTCCATTATAGACACTGGCCTGTTAGGGGACTTAGCTCCCCTATATAATCTCAAGTCCTCGTTTGGGAGGTAGACTTAGAGATTACGTGTTACGAGAGAAGAGTTAACAATAGCATTCCAAAGCCTCGAAGTTATGTCAGTGCGATCCAGAGTTCTGCCTGTATGATCCAAAGTTTTGTCAATGCAGGGTGAAGAATGAGCGTTCTAGAAGTTCATTTCTAGAAGTTCATTTCTTCGAACTTGTCGGTTCCTGGGATAAGATCGACGAAAATGACTGAATCTTGCTTTGAGCAACGGTGATCACCCCAACAACAATATTATTTCTCTTGTTAATGATTATGTTACTTGTTGTAGCTATTTGCTGCAAGTTTTTAATAGTGTACAATTCCATGAAGTTGTTACAATATTTTTGTTTCAAGAAGTTGTAATTAATCTTCAATTTTTTACGTACTTCTTTTTTGCCAAAATAACTTCAAAGAAATGTCTGAGTAACAAAGATGAAAAATTATGCAAGTCTCTTCGCCACAAGTTTTCATAAACTTGAAATTTTTGACGGATAGAATTACAATAACAAAAAGAGGAAGATTTGTCTTAATCTTTAACCTGTCAACATTGATTATGTGTTGACAGAACCAGAGCTTATTCTTCTAGAAACAGATGATGTTGAAGCTCTTGCAAACGTGGTTACAACAGAACAGAAATAGAGGAGAGGCAACAACCTATGCAATTGTTGATTCTCAACTCCATGAATGATTTCATGGAGAATCATACAATAATAAAGTGCTTCCAAGAGACATCTGGGAGTTTCTTGAAAGATAGAACAAAGATGACGAAAAGATCTCTAAAATTGTAATTTGAAGATGAGAAGACTATGATGCCACAAGTCAAAAAATTACTAAAGTTACGACAAAGCTTGAGGATATGCCTCAAGCAGATAAGTTCATGATGGGGGCCATCGTCTCTAAGCTCCCTCTCAGTTGGAATCAGTTCACAACTGACATTTTGTCACCCCCAGTTTCCAGAAACAGGAGTATTTTTGTCATTTTTCACTTTTAAATTATTTTGAAATTTTTTATTTATTTATTGTAATATTTTGGAGTTATTTGAGTCGGGTTCGAATTTTAACTCATTCCGACTTGTTTTGACTTGTTTCGGGGACCCGGGGTAGTTTGACCTTAGCGGGCCCACACACTAGTTAGCCATGGCCCACATGTCAGTATTTTGGTTAGAGACTAGACTAATTATTTTTGGTTAAGACTAATTTGGTTTAGTCGTTTTAGGTTTGACTAAACTACCCACAAACCCTAAGCCAACTTGTATTGAACTAATAAAACAATAGAGGGACAAACTTGTAAATAGCAAAAAGGGGATTAGATGCTCTTGTGGCCGGCCACATGTAGGGGGTGGGGAGGAGAGAGAAAACCCCATCTTTTATTCTCATCCACTTTCTTCTTCTTCTCCAAAGGTTCTTCCATTTCTTGAGAGCTCCATCCATCTCCAAAATAGGTAAATCCCTTCTGTAAATTTGTTTTCCATTTCATGTAGAATGGTTAGGAACCCATAGAAATGTTGCCCATGGTTGTGTCTCCAGTAGAGACTATTTTGTGTCCATTTGGACATTTGTAGAGGTGTCCAATAAGTAGGATCGTGTCCAAGTGGGAAAACCCCCTATTTGGACACATGAATATTGTTTGTGCTTTTATTTTGGTGTTTCTCATATTTATTCCAGATTTTTGCTTGTGTTAGGAATGTGTTTTTCCATGTATCATAATGTATCCTTTTATCATAATCTATATGAATATATATATGGTTATATATATATATCTTTATATATATATATATATATATATATATATATATATATATATATATATATATATATATATATATAAAAAGAAAAAAAAAAAATATATATATATATATGGATATATTTATGTGGTGTGTGGCTTGATGTTGGTTGGGAGTGAGGCCATGTAGTGGTCGGCCATGGGTGGGTGTGTGTGTGTGTGTGTGTGTGTGTGTGTTGTGTTGATAGAGGGGAGTGAGGGAGAGGTGTTTGATATTATGTTTGAGTGTGAGAGAGTATGTGTATTTGTGTGTGTGTTTGTGGGTGAGATAGAGGAGAGTTTGTGAGGTGTTTGAGAGTGTTTGGAGGGAGGAAAACCACCACATGGCTGTCCCCATCTAGCCATTAGATGGCTGTCCTTTAACCCATAAAACAGCCCACATTCACCCCATATTGCAGCCATAGGACAGCCTACTATTCAGCCATGTATAGCCCTATACTTGACCCCCATGGACAACAATTTCAGCCCTTAGAAACCCATGTTTCAGTCCACTTTTGGACAGCTTTGGACAGCCCCCATGGGCTGTGTAAGAAGTCCCATACCAGCCCTTAATGTGCCACCAAAAATCAGTCCATGTATCCTCCAAAATCTGTCCACAAATTACCAATGTGTGTGTGTATTTGTGAGATGTGTGTGTGTGTTTTGTGAGGAATTGTGTGTGTGTGTGAGAGCTATGTGAGTGTAGTTACTAACCTATAGTTGGCCTATGTGGAAACCAATAGAAAACCTATAGGAGAAGCCTATGAGTGTGAGAAATATCATGTTAGTGTTGTGTGTAAGTGAGTGGTATGGGAATGTGAGAGTGTGTTAAAGGTAAATATATGATATGGATAAGGTAATAGGGTAAATCAATACCCCGTATCCCAACATAGCCTAGATACCTAGGATACCCATTATTCTTGGTAGGTAAACCCTAGATAGGTTGATATCTAGCTACCCTAGGGAGCCTAGTCTAGTACCATGGGTATTTGCGGGATTTCCTTGGGATTGGGCAAGGTATCGGAATTTACCTTGGTAGTGTAATGCTAGTTTACCTAGAAAATAGGGTATTTGTGTTAGAAGTCTAAGATAGAGTTAGAACTTGATTTCCGTGGTTGGTAATGATCAAATATGGTGCTCATAGACTAGTTTTGACGCCGGTTGACCTTTTTGACCAAAAGTCAACAAAAGTCAACCGAGAGTCAAACTTAGTCTTTAAGCGACCCGATTTGACCGAAATCAAACCAGAGTTGACCAGTTGACTGAAAATCAACTGTTAGTCAACATTTGACTTGTTTGACCTAGGGTTGACCCAGGGTTGACTCAGTGTTGACCAGAGTTGACCAGAGTTGACTTTTTGACCAAAAGTCAACTGTAAGTCAACCCTTGAACCAAATTGACCTAGTATGAGCCAGTATGACCTAGAATGACTCAGTCTGACCTAGATTGACCTAGTTTTGACTTAGACTTGCATTCATGACTTGAATTAGCTTCTTTTTTCAGTATTTAGTCCTGTTTGACTCATAGTATCTTATCTTAGGTCTGTGATCGCTCTGAGCGTCTGTTCACCCTATCAGCTCAGGACCACAGGCGAGTACATTCACTGATAGTTTTCATTGTCTTGATATCTGCTATATCCGATTCAGTCGTAGTGTCTTACTTGATTTCCAGATACGATATTTCACGGACTAGTATATGTCGGATCCTGTCATGAGATGTTGTTCCCAGATTACTTGGTATATTGGTACATGACTCGATTTGTTACTTGTACTTGTATAGACATGGACTTGGGAGTGGGCTGGTCACCTGCTCTTAAATCTCGTGTCATGACGTGTTATGACCGGATCTTTTATACTACTCGGGGATGGGGAGTTATTAGTGGTCGTGTGATCAAAATACCCACTTGTTGTTTCACACTTGTACTCAACACTTGTCCATAGCTACTTGTTCACAACTTTCCATGGTGATCGGCCTTATCTTCACACTTGTTGTTTCACACTTGTTATTTGTTCGTAGCCGGTCAGATGGAAAGCCTGAACATGTTATTCCCAAATCGATCACATGACGCACTAATAATTCAAGGCACCTTTTATATTTATTATCTGTGGTGACTAAGTTCTGTTCAGGAGAAGGGTTACAGCCCCAGTCCTTGTTTGGTTTAGGGGTTATAACTCGGCTTTCCGAACAGTTCTCAAGTCGCCCTATTTATATTCATAGCGTCGTCCTTTTCAGTACTCACACCATGATATATATATTTCTAGTTGATTTTGTCTTGTATTTCATTACACTGTCTCTTATAGAATTTATCAATTCATATGGAACAGCTGTTGGTGTTTGTACTTGCTCATTTTTCTGACAGGATACCGTTGACAAATTTTACAGATGATTCAGAGGCTGATTGCCCGACCTACTATGGGGTTGAGTCTGATGGATTAGACTTAGACCGTGGCTTGTTGGTAGAGCCACTAGACTTTGCTCACCCTGAGTAGCTTAGTTTAGTTAGGTTTGCCTGGCCTGCGAGCCAGCTAGTACATTTTAGTTTGTAGTATCTATTATATATTTTCTGAGACTCTGGATGTTTGTGTATAGCTCTGACTTGTGGATCTTGGACTCATTTCCTGTTCATTCTATCATATTTTCTTTTCTGTGCTTTCTACCTTAGTTTGATATATGTGATTGAGACTGTATTGCTATGTCACCTCCATTCGGAGTGTATATACTGTACAGGTACATTTATCTGTTTTAGTCGTAGTATTTACAGACCCTATATACAGCGTTCTACCGCCGATACTGTGGCGTAGGCTGGACGTAACCACGTACTCGTGCCCCTCTTCAGGGTGCGGGTCGTGATACGTTTTTGTGGTGGCCCATGCAGGTCAGAGTCACAAATAGTGCGATCTCATAATGGTGCTCGACTTAGAGTACTAATTATGAGCCTGCATCTAGGATGTAGGATCTAGGGTATGGTAGGAGTTACTCAATCACATTTTAGGAAAT
>JANAVB010037416.1:838588-958588 GCA_029216955.1 Iris pallida | reverse complement strand
ATGGATGATCTTGAACGAAAAGTCTTTATGTAGTTGAGCTTCTGAGAGGATATGTATCTGAAGACGCAGCAAACTAAACTATGAAGATACTGTTAATAATCAAAATAAAATGTGCCAACAATCTCTCCCATTTTGATAATTGACAAAATAGAGAGATAGCATCTTCAGGGAGTAACTCCCCCGTAGGAAGACAACTCCCCCTCAATACGTTTTCTCCCCCTTTGTCACTTAGTCAAAGATGGGAAAACAAATTTTAAAAAATTGCAATAATGAGAACAAGAGTATAGAATAAAAAACATGTATTTATAGATGAAAGTGATAGCTTAATACATGCAAGATGTTCATTACTACAAAAGACAAATAAAAAGACTCTCCCCACGAAAGTTTGATAACAAGAGACAAACATAACCCAAGTCCCCGAAGGACTGCAAAGTACTAGGATCAACCACACAAAGGTCCCCGAAGGACCACAAAAGACAGAACATAAAAACAAACAAACACACATAACTAAACCACACATTATTCGAGACCATCACCCAAAGGGAAGACACCCCTACTCGTCCGCCGGATCGTCACCACCATCCTGAGCTTGTTGAAAGGCACCATAAGGATCAATGCTGTCCGGGTACATGAACCCATAGGCATTGGGATCGGAGAAGCGCAAACCCTGGTACATAGGATCTTGGAGATTGAGATCCAGATACATGTCCCGGTCTTGTATGGTGCGCTGGATAAAGTAAGCTTGATCATGACGAAGTGTTGCTGAGTCAGCGACATGTAACAGCCGGAAGCAGGAGGAGTAGATGCGGGAGCAGCAGGAGTGGATGCCGGTTGCTCTTGGGAAGACGAGGCACGTGAAGTAGAGGCGCCACTAAGGGAACGGAAAACAGCAAGATAGGAAGGGACGCCATCCGAGGAGCAAAGAGAGAGATCAACTTGCCGGGCTTCCAGAAGAAGAGTGATGAGGGAGCCGTAGTAGAGGTTCTGCTTTCCCGCGGGCATGACACGCCGGAAGAGAAGAAGTAGAGTCTTCGGGAAGGAGAAGGGCTTCCGGGCATAAAGATAATACATGCACACGAGGGCATCGCCGGTAATGGCGTCGTAGTTCTCGCCCTTAGGAAAGAGTGTATTGCACACAATCCTATGGAGCTCGTAGTAAAATGGCTCCAGCTGTGCAGAGAGGGCCGGGATGGCAGGAGGGTTGGGGCCCTTGCAGATGATACGGCAGAACTCGTCGAATGGTGACGCCGCCGAGAAGTGAAGAGCAGCCAAGGATGGAAAGGCTTCCCCTTTGTCCGGGATGCCGAGGATGTGCCCGATGTCCCAAGATGTGAGACGGAAGTGACGGTCATTTACCATGGACTGAATGGCGGGGTGGTCGTCGTCCGGGACCAAGTTGCAATAGAATAGACGGACGGCAGCAGGGTAGACGGGTATTTGACGCCGAAGGAGAGAGGAGAGGCCGGCCTCGTCAAACAAGGAGACGTGACCGGGGAAGAGATTCCAATTTATCGCTCGTCCCTTGAAAACATTATGATGAACGAAGTATTGGAACCATAGCTCGGCCGCCAAGGAATTGGTAAAGACCCGTTGGTCATACCCGTGAGGTTGAGCCACCGGGATGAAAGGGTTGAAGAAAGAGGAGGAGGAGGAGCGGGGACACTTCGGATTTTCCATGGAGGAAGGGTAGGGTTTTGGAGAGGATAATAGAGGAGTAGGAAGAAGAGATAGAAGAGAAAGGGTTTTAATAGAGGAGGGAGATGAAAGGATGGATTTGAATTTGAGGGTGGGTTGGGAACGGATGTGGAGGGAGTAATGAGGGGATAGAAAAAGGTAGTGGATTGGAAATATGGAAAGTGGAGTAAAAAGAGGAGTAAAAGGAGGAGGTGAAGAGATGGGTATTAAATGTGATGGGATGTTGAGAAGTTGAAAGAAGAGAGAGTAGTTAATAGGGAAGAGATGGATGTGAGTGAATTTAATGAGGGTTGAGAGGAATAAAGGGAGAGAGAAATAAAGTGGGCCCATAGCTGTATTTGAAATCCTGTCCGCCTACATCCGGCATACCGGCGGTATGTCGACGTGTACCGACGGTATGCCGAGTTTCGAAACAGAACCTAATTCTGAAACGAAAAACGGCATGCCGCCGGTATACCGCTGTATACCGTCGGTGTGCCGGCCGAGAGGGATTATGGATCAAAGGATAAAATGCCTAATTCACGGCAAAGGAAGGTGAAGCGATCTTCCAGGAGCGGTTTGGTGAAAATATCGGCTAACTGATAGGTAGTATCAACAAATTCAAGACGAATATCTCCCTTTTGTTGATGGTCACGAAGAAAATGGTGTCTAATTTCAATGTACTTCGTGCGTGAGTGACAAATCGGGTTTTTCATGAGATTGATTGAGCTAGTGTTATCACATTTAATAGGGGTACAAGAATGAGAGATGCCATAATCTAAAAGTGTTTGTGACATCCAAAGAATTTGTGCACAACAACAACCAGCCGCAATATACTCTGCCTCGGTGGTTGAAAGAGCAGTAGAATTTTATTTCTTACTAAACCACGATACCAAAGACTTCCCGAGGAATTGACATGTGCCACTAGTGCTTTTTCGGTCAATCTTGTATCCGGCAAAATCCGCATCCGAAAAGCCGTGAAGCTCAAAGGATGAGGATTTCGGATACCAAAGACCCATGTTAATGGTGCCTTTGAGATAACGAAAAATGCACTTAACGGCACAAGTGTGATTCCTTTGGATTGGCTTGATATCGTGCACACAAGCAAACACTAAACATGATATCAGGACGGCTAGCAGTTAAATAAAGTAAGCTACCGATCATACCTCTATACTTACGAATGTCGACCGATGTGCCATCTTCATCATTGTCAAGCTTTATCGTTGTGGCCATAGGAGTCCTCATTGATTTGGATGAGTCGAGGTCGAAACGCTTGAGGAGGTCCTTTGTATATTTCGCTTGATTGATGAAGGTTTCTTTGGGTCCTTGTTTGATTTGTAACCCCAAAAAGAAGGAAAGTTCACCCATCATACTCATTTCAAACTCTTCCTGCATAACTTTAGCAAATTCTACACAAAGTGTGTTGTTAGTAGAACCAAAAATAATATCATCGACAAATTTGAACCAATAAGAGAGTGCCATTATGGGATTTAATAAAAAATGTTGTGTCAACTTTCCCCTTCGAAAAATTGTGAGAAACAAGAAAAGAGCTAAGGCGCTCATACCAAGCAGGGGAGCTTGTTTGAGGCCATAAAGGGCTTTGTGAAGTTTGAACACGTGATTAGGAAATTGAAAATCTTCAAAGTCGGGAGGTTGTTTAACATAAACTTCCTCTTTAATAATACCATTTAGAAAAGCACTCTTAACATCCATTTGAAAGAGCTTAAAGTCATTAAAACAAGCAAAAGCACAAAGCATACGAATGGATTCAAGCCGTGCAACCGGAGCATAGGTTTCATCGTAGTCAATGCCTTCCTCTTGGTTATAGCCTTGAACAACCAATCGGGCTTTGTTATGAGTCACTAACCCATCTTCATTAAGTTTATTACGAAACACCCATTTTGTTCCAATAATGGGATGATTGCTAGGTTTTGGGACAAGTTCCCAAACCTTACTTCGCTCGAATTGATTTAGCTCCTCTTGCATAGCTATCATCCAAAACTCATCAAGAAAAGCATCATTAACATTTTTAGGCTCTATTTGAGAGATAAAAGCCACATTTGCACAAAGATCACGAGTGGCAGATCTAGTGCTAATACTGGAGGAAGGATCCCCAATGATAAGCTCCTTAGGATGATTGGTGACAAATCTCCATTCTTTTGGGAGATCCTTTTGAAGAGGCTCGAGAGGAGGAGACTCTTTTGATGGAGTCACAACTTCATTGTTAGATGAAGAAGGATGATCTTCAATAGAGGAGTTCTCCAATCCAAACGAGATGTCATCAATATCCTCGGAAGAGGAGAATGTAGAAGAGTTGAGTTCATTGAAAGAGACATTGATTGACTCTTCGACAACAAGACTTCTTTTGTTAAAAATACGAAAACCTTTACTATGAGTTGAGTATCCAAGGAATATTCCTTCATAAGATTTTTCTTCAAACTTGCCTAGGTTATCCTTGGTATTCAAAATAAAACAATTACAACCAAAAACTTTGAAATAATCAATAGAGGAAATTTTGTCAAACCAAAGCTCATAAGGAGTCTTCTTAGAAATAGGTCTAATCAAGACCCTATTAATAACATGACATGCCGTATTAACGGCTTCCATCCAAAAATTGGGGGAGCTTATATTGGTTTAACATAACCCGGGCCATATCGCCAAGGGTTCTATTCTTTCTCTCCACAACACCATTTTGTTGAGGAGTCCGTGGACAAGCAAAATCATGTCCAAAACCATTCTTTTCACAAAATCTTTTGAAATCGGCATTATCAAATTCTCCTCCATGATCACTTATAATTTTGTTAATAGAAAAACCTTTCTCATTTTGAACACGTTTACAAAAGGCAACAAATTCACGAAAAGTATCACTTTTGCAAGCAAGAAAAATAACCCAAGTAAATCTTGAAAAATCATCAACTAAAACAAAAGCATAAAGCTTGCCTCCAAGGCTAGCAACTCTACTAGGCCCAAAAAGATCCATATGGATAAGTTGAAGGGGTCTATAAGTACTCACAGAGTTGATTGATTTGAAGGAAGACTTTGTTAACTTACTCTTCTCGCATTCTTCACATACCATATTCTTTTTGAATGGGATACTTGGGAGTCCTCTTACGAGCTTCTTGGTAGCAAGACGAGAGATGGTATCCATGTTGGCGTGTCCAAGCCTCATGTGCCAAAGCCAACTCTCATCATTTTTAGCAACTAAGCACCTGTCATTGTTAGTGTCTTCAACAAGATATAAAACATAGATATTATTTTTTCTAATTCCTTCATAAATAATAGATCCATTAGAACTATCGGTAATGAAGCATTTGAGCTTAACAAACTTGATATTATAACCATTATCGGTAAGATGACTAATACTAAGAAGATTGTGTTTAAGGTTAGTAACAAGACACACATTCTTAATACAAGGATAAGGAGGGAAACCTATATTATCATTCCCTATAATGTGACCTTTGAGATTGTTACCAAAAGAGACGTGTCCTTCCTTCTTCATCGATAGCGTTGTAAATAATGAAGCATCCCCGGCCATGTGCCGTGAACAACCGCTATCGAGAATCCACTTGCTTCTAGCATGAGAAGGACTCTTCACCTACAACATAAGTTGAAGATGAACATTTTGGTACCCATGATCTTATGGGTCCTTGAGGGTTAGTCTTAGGAACCCACATAAAAACTTTTTTGTCAACAAGTTTCCTTATATGACAATAATTGGTCGTATGTCCATGCAAGCCACAGTAATTGCAAATCATAGAGGATTTAGAAGAAGATATGTGAGAATCATGCATGTATGAATCTCTAGTGCGAGGAGCTCTAGCATTAGTATTGTGATGATGATAATAAAAAGCATGATGCGAAGTGTTTTTCTTAATAAAAGGTCCTTTCCTTGTGTTAGGAAAGGATTTGTGTGTAGTGTTCATATATGAAGTATGCCTAGCATTGTGGTGAGTGTGGAGATGTCTAGGAGCATGCATGTGAGTAGTGTCCTTATTACCAAATTTCTTACACTGTATAAGAAGATCATTATACTTAATAGAAGTGTCATATTCTCTCCTATTAGCATCTTGAACTTTGTGCATAGCAAATTCATAAGAGCTTCTCATGGATTGAATCTCATCATCCTTTTTCTTGATGGTGTCAAGAGATTCTTGAAACTTGAGTCACAAGGACTATATTTCATCCGTGTCAGAAGCAGAAGATTTTTCCTTCACATCAATAATGATGCTTGAGAGCCTCTCTACTTCAAGTTGAAGAGCTTTAACCTCTTTAAGAGATTTCTTGTATTTATTCCGAACACCTTTGTGTTCTTCATGCAATTCAAGAATAGCTTTCTCCAAATCATCATAGGTAAGAGTGTTTAAGGAGAAATCATCAAGTACCTCATCGGTTGTCATGAGACAAACGTTGGCATTGTGTTTGCACTCCTTGTCGTTGTCGGAGTCGTTCGTATCGCTTTCACACCAAATGCTTGTGTTGGCGAACTTTCTGGAGGACGAGCTTCCCTTGCTAGGCTTCTCATACTTGCTTGAGTCTTTTCTTATCATCGGACAATCCCTCTTGATGTGTCCGGGTCTTCTGCATTGATAGCACGCCGGATCTTCTTCGTTGTCCCGTCTGAAGTGATTGGCTTTGTTGAATTTTAGGAACTTTCGAAAGTGCTTAGCTGTGAGAGCTATTTTTTCATCGTCGTTCGACTCATTGTCGTCGGAGCTATCCTTGGAGTAGGACTTAGTCGCTTTGAGAGCAAGAGATTTCTCCTTCTCTTTGGTCTTCTCCTTCTCCTTCTCTTGTATGGAGGATTCCTCTTGATCCTTCATATCGAGCTCGTGAGTCATCAGCTTACCCATGAGGGTCTCAAGGTTCATGACTGTTAGATCGTTCCCCTCAATGATTGCGGTAGCTTTAGGACTCCAAATTTTTGTCAATCCTCTAAGAATTTTTTTGATCTTTTCATGAGCAGGATATTCCTTACCAAGAGAAGAGAGAGGGTTAATAATGTCACCAAAACGAGTAAACATGCAAGTAATCGATTCATCATGCTTTATTTTAAAGGACTCATATTCTTGCGTGAGTCTACTAATCTTGGATTCTTTCACTTGTGAAGTTTCCTCGTGGGTGACTTCAAGTAACTTCCAAATCTCATTGGAAGTCTTGCAAGTAGAGATTCGGTTGAATTTACTACTGTCGAGAGCACAATAAAGAGCATTCATTGCCTTGGCATCTCGACTCGCAAGCATCTTGGTGTTTTCAGTAAGTGTGTCCCGAAGGGTGTCAGAAGCAAGATCCTCAATAACTCTGGAAGGAGTAGGAAGACCATTTATCACGCAATCCCATAAATCGAAATCTATGGACTTCAGATAAATGCTCATCATAATCTTCCAGTAATTATAGTTGGTTCCATCAAATAGGGGAGGCCTATTTGTGGAGTGTCCTTCATTGTGGAAGGTGTTGATACTAGGGTTAGAGGCCATGGATCACTCAAAGGGTGTAAATCCAAATCAAGATAACAAAGCTCTGATACCAATTGTAGAACCCTAGAGGGGAGGTGAATAGGGTAATAAAAAATAACTAGTGCAACAGAAGCAATATATGACAAATAAAAGTAAAGAGTGAGAAGATCAAACACAAGATGTATCCTGGTATCCTCGCTTGAGGCAATCCAGTCCCGGAACTCTCTCCGGCTTAAATCCACTATTTAGTCAAATAGTACACACGAGTTTGGATCCGAAGAACTCGCCAACTTCAACACAAGTTTGGATCCGAAGACTCGCCAACTTCTACACACGAGTTTTCTTACGAAGGCTCGCCAACTTAAAACAAATGAGAAGAGAAACTTGTTGATCTTCTAACACGTGAAGATCGAAATTTACAACTCTTAAATACTCTATCACTTTGGAAGAGGATGACAATTAAAAGCTTGAAGAGTATTAATGGTGTAGCTCTTGGTTGTTGGAAAATTTATGGCCAGAGTTGGTAAAATCCTCAAGAGAGAGAGAGCTTTCTTTTATAGAGAAACCAAGAGTTGGAGACATTTAATGCTTCTGAATACAGGCAGACCGGCATGCCGTCGGTATGTAGCGACATACCGTCGGTATACCGGCCAAATAGTAACGGTCATATTAATGACCGTTTGAGAGCATTAAATGCGGCCATTAATGCTAGTCAGAGCAATTCAAAAACCAAATATTTGAAACTCGGTATACCGCCGGTATGCCGGAGCATGCCGCCGGTATGCCGACAATTTGTCACAGCAAGTTTTGGGTTGCTAAAAACGGTATACCGTCGGTATGCCAGAGCATGCCGTCGGTATGCCGACAATTTGTCACAGCAACTTTTGGGTTGCTAAAAACGGTATACCGTCGGTATGCCGGAGCATGCCGTTGGTATGCCGACAATTTGTCACAGCAACTTTCTGGACACAAAAATTGGTATACCGCCGGTATGCCGAAGCATGCCGCCGGTATGCCGACAATTTGTCACAGCAACTTTCTAGACTCTAAAAATGGTATACCGCCGGTATGCCGAAGTATGCCGCCGGTATGCCGCTCTGTAGGTATTTGATTTTTGACTTGTTCTTTTACTTGTCATCCGTCCTTAGGTGTTTACAGATATACCTAGACTTGTACAGACACGAAGACTCTAAGCAGGAGGATGCCATCTTATGTAAGGAGCGCCGGTAGCTGCTTCATTCTTCGATGCGAAGGATGGATGCTCTTGAACGAAAAGTCTTTATGTAGTTGAGCTTCTGAGAGGATATGTATCTGAAGACGCAGAAAACTAAACTACGAAGATGCTATTAATAATCAAAATAAAATGTGCCAACAGTGTGTGTGTGTGTTTTGTGAGGAATTGTGTGTGTGCGTGAGAGCTATGTGAGTGTAGTTACTAACCTATAGTTGGCCTATGTGGAAACCAATAGGAAACCTATAGGAGAAGCCTATGAGTATGAGAAATATCGTGTTAGTGTTGTGTGTGAGTGAGTGGTATGGGAATGTGAGAGTGTGTTAAAGGTAAATATATGATATGGATAAGGTAATAGGGTAAATCAATACCCCGTATCCCAACATAGCCTAGATACCTAGGATACCCATTATTCTTGGTAGGTAAACCCTAGATAGGTTGATATCTAGCTACCCTAAGGAGCCTAGGCTAGTACCATGGGTATTTGCGGGGTTTCCTTGGGATTGGACAAGGTATCGGGATTTACCTTGGTAGTGTAATGCTAGTTTACCTAGAAAATAGGGTATTTGTGTTAGAAGTCTAAGATAGAGTTAGAACTTGATTTTCGTGGTTGGTAATGATCAAATATGGTGCTCATAGACTAGTTTTGACGCCGGTTGACCTTTTTGACCAAAATTCAACAAAAGTCAACCGAGAGTCAAACTTAGTCTTTAAGCGACCCGATTTGACCGAAACCAAACCAGAGTTGACCAGTTGACTGAAAATCAACTGTTAGTCAACATTTGACTTGTTTGACCTAGGGTTGACCCAGGGTTGACTCAGAGTTGACCAGAGTTGACTTGTTGACTAAAAGTCAACTGTAAGTCAATCCTTGAACCAAATTAACCTAGTATGACCCAGTATGAGCCAGTATGACCTAAAATGACTCAGTCTGACCTAGATTGACCTATTTTTGACTTAGACTTGCATTCATGACTTGAATTAGCTTTTTTTTTCAGTATTTAGTCCTGTTTGACTCATAGTATCTTATCTTAGGTCTGTGATCGCTCTGAGCGTCTGTTCACCCTATCAGCTCAGGACCACAGGCGAGTACATTCACTGATAGTTTTTATTGTCTTGATATCTGCTATATCCGATTCAGTCGTAGTGTCTTACTTGATTTTCAGACACGATATTTTACGGACTAGTATATGTCGGATCCTGTCATGAGATGTTGTTCCCGAATTACTTGGTATATTGGTACATGACTCGATTTGTTACTTGTACTTGTATAGACATGGACTTGGGAGTGGGCTGGTCACCTGCTCTTAAATCTCGTGTCATGACGTGTTATGACCGAATCTTTTATACTACTCGGGGATGGGGAGTTATTAGTGGTCGTGTGATCAAAATACCCACTTGTTGTTTCACACTTGTACTCGACACTTGTCCATAGCTACTTGTTCACAACTTTCCATAGTGACCGGCCTTATCTTCACACTTGTTGTTTCACACTTGTTATTTGTTCGTAGCCGGTCAGATGGAAAGCCTGAACATGTTATTCCTAAATCGATCACATGACGCACTAATAATTCAAGGCACCTTTTATATTTATTATCTGTGGTGACTAAGTTCTGTTCAGGAGAAGGGTTACAGCCCCAGTCCTTGTTTGGTTTAGGGGTTGTAACTCGGCTTTCCGAACAGTTCTCAAGTCGCCCTATTTACATTCATATCGTCGTCCTTTTCAGTACTCACACCATGATATATATATTTCCAGTTGATTTTGTCTTGTATTTGATTACACTGTCTCTTATAGAATTTATCAATTCATATGGAACTGCTATTGGTATTTGTACTTGCTCATTTTCCTGACAGGATACCGTTGACAAATTTTACAGATAATTCAGAGGCTGATTGCCCGACCTACTATGGGGTTGAGTCTGATGGATTAGACTTAGACCGGGGCTTGTTGGTAGAGCCACTAGACTTTGCTCACCCTGAGTAGCTTAGTTTAGTTAGGTTTGCCTGGCCTGCGAGCCAGCTAGTACATTTTAGTTTGTAGTATCTATTATATATTTTCTGAGACTCTGGATGTTTGTGTATAGCTCTGACTTGTGGATCTTGGACTCATTTCCTGTTCATTCTATCATATTTTCTTTTTCGTGCTTTCTACCTTAGTTTGATATATGTGACTGAGACTGTGTTGCTATGTCACCTCCATTCGGAGTGTATATACTGTACAGGTATATTTATCTGTTTTAGTCGTAGTATTTATAGACCCTATATACAGCGTTCTACCGCCGATACTGCGGCGTAGGCTGGACGTAACCACGTACTCGTGTCCCTCTTCAGGGTGCGGGTCGTGACACATGTACCAAAAGAAGTTAGAAATCTTGCTAGAAGACCTTCTACGCTTCATATGTATTGAAGATGAAGCGAGAATCCAAATCAAAATGGGCACTCTGTCCGAGGAGAGTTTGCCAAAGCAAACATGGTGCAACCTAGAGATTCAAAGGGGAAGTAGAAGGCGTTTTACAATAACAAAAAGAAGAACTTCAACCATCTGAATGTGAAGTTAGCTTCTTTCAAGCCCAAATCTAGCAACGACAAGGCTTGTTTTGTAGCAAGAAGGGCGACTTCAAAAGGACTGCAGGTCCATGCCCAAATCAAAGACAAAAGAGCAACGTGAGCTTAACTTGGTTGTTATGATTGTGCATATTGACTCATCTGGCGTAGACACGAATATATCTTGCCATGTGTATTCAAAGAAGGAATTGTCTATCACTTACGAACCTACTTATGAGAAGGTTTCAATGCAAACAAATATAAAGTTGAAGTTCTGGGAATCAGGTCAGTGGTGTTGAAACTAAAGAATTAGTTATTACCCTGGAGAACTTGAAGCATGTACATGTTATTGCCAAGAACCAGATCTCTGGGAACCTATTGTGTAATGTATGCTTGAGGATGGACATTAATGTTGACCAGATGGCAATGTCCTACAAAGGAGCATACATCAAAAAAGATTTTTTTGTACCGAAGAAATGTTCAAATTGCTAGTTGTAATCTTAGATGAATGTATTAATGAAATATATATATATATAATTCTAGTTACTCTCTTGTGTTATGGCACAAAACACTAGGACATATTCATCACCCCAGCAACGATGATCTTCATCGGGCCAGCAACGATGATCTACATCACCCCAGCAATAATATTCTCTCTCATTTTCTGATTCTATTACTTCTTGTAGCAATCTGTTGCAAGTTTTTGAGAGTGTACAATTCCAGCAGCTTGTTGTTGCAATATTTTTGTTTCAAGAAGTTGTTGTAATTTTCTGTTGTTTTTATATATTTTGTACGATTCTTTGTAACCCCGACAATGACTAATTTGTTCGTACTTGTCCAATGTCTTTTTCCATAATAATTTTTCAGGAAAGCCCTTGTGTTTGCATTAGGGGATCTATTTTTTTCGTTGATTGTTGGTTGGTGAATTCAAACTCATCAATTATACTAGGGTTGTGAGTTTTTTATTTAATCATGTGCTATCTTATTATACTAGGCTTGTAGCAATACCTTAAATACCTGGTAGGGGATTGTAAGGGAACTATAACTTTGATTATATTTCGAACTTGTCGGATGACTTTTATCGCATAAATTTTTCACGGAAATCCTTATGACAAGATAAATCCTATAAATGATGAGACAAACCACTATGTTGTAATTAACATAATATTTAATCTATCAATAATATAGAGCTAAACCCTTATTCAACTCAACTTGTAAACTCAAGTGACATGTAAATTAGCTAGAGTGCGAGATGAAAATCCTTGTAAATTTGCCATACCATAGTACATTTGAGCTAGATGTAAACCCTTAAAACTTTTACCATCATACATTTGATTAACACCGCTTAAGTTATGATTGGTATATGTGTTAACATTGCAAAATTTTAGGATCGGCCATTTGATTTCTTTTAGTAAGGAGTGTTAACAAAATCTTCTCAAGAACCCTAGCCAATATCATGTGTTTGTGAAATTTATAATTAGGAGGAATACAAGGAAATATCAAGACCTAATACAAAATAGAAAAGATTTATATCTTGAAGAGCCCTATTATTTATAAAAAAATTTGTTAGGAAAGTACATTATTGAAATTTTTTTTGCTATCTTGGGTTCCAATTTTTGTCATCCATCTTGCTAAACCACAAACAATATTTTTGTTTGCTTCCTACATTTATAGTTTTCAACATGCAAAATTGGCAATATAGTAAACACCAAACACTTGTAAGAACACCGAACACCGCTTAGCCTTTGTCATTTGAAATCACCGTTTGTCATTTGAAATGAAATATTAACCATTAATTATCTACTACTAATATACAACAATTACTTTTGCAATATAACCCTCATTGTACCTTTTATATAGTTTTTCTCCACACGTTAAAAAAAGGATTATTTACAGTAATTATTTCTAAGTTTTGGATTTCTAACACGGAGTACTCTAAATTTTAAAATAATTATACTGACCATTTTCATGTTTTATGTTTATTACACAGAGTACCTCTATTTTAAGATAAAACTAAAAATTATAACACTAACTATTCCTTTTTTTTTTTTCTGAAGTGAGGGGTGATCAGTGTAATTAGTTCAAAGTAAGGGGTACTACATGTTATAAATCTAAAACTTAGGAATAGTTAGTGTAAATAATTCTCAAAAAAATCATTCACTCATTTTCTCTTCACCTGAGGCTCCTCATCAGTTCCTTCGTCTCGAAAGCGAAAGAAATATCGTTCCCAGATTTCGATTTTGGAATGTTGATCATTTCAAATAGCAATCAACCTAACACTTTGACTCGACTGTTAAGTTAAGGACAATAGCTGTAAAGTATAACTGTACTTATTTATTATTACTGGATATATAACAATTACTTTTGTAATGTAACCGTCATTGTGCCTTATATATATAGAGCTTTTCTCAGAAAATCATTCACTCCTTTTCTCTTCACCTCAAACTCCACATCGGTTCCTTCGCCTCGAAAGTGAAAGAAATATTGTTCCCAAATTTCAATTTTGGATATGAGGTAGAGATCAACAATCACCGATCCCAATTATTTTATTTTGATGTTTTTTTTCTTGAATTTCACTTATTAGTTCATCAATTTTTAAGGTGGTATCTTTCATTCCCCTATAACAAACCTTTTTTTTTATTTTTAAAATCATGTTGAATTTCTCTTTATTTCAACATCGAAAATATTTGAGTTCTTGTTTTATGAGATCCATTAATTTCTATGTTTGTCTTAGTTATTTTCGTAGAAAGAACTATTTTGATTTGTTTCGATTGTGTGATCTTGTGGGCCGGTTCGATTATCATATTATTTTCTATCAAGATTCAGGAGACTAAAGTTTAGATCGGTCCGAGACTTCAACTAAGATGTCGAGTAAGAATTTGGAAAAATAATATGAGAACCCACTTCATTGATAATCACGCTACCATTATTACCGTTTTATTATTTCTTCACTACCACTTTTAATTTGAGCAACTTGACAAGAATTAGACTTCTCAACTTCAACTATTCTTTCGTGGTTGGAAAAAAAAAGGTTATTTACACTAACATTTCATATGTTATCGGTTTATTAAATAGATCTTTTTTACTTTGAAAATAATTATATGGATCTCTCCTTCCCTTTATATTGTGAGGGTGGTTAGTGTAATAATCATTTATGTAAAACATAAAATATAGGAAAGATCTGTGTAATAAAAATAAACCATAGAAAAAATTAGTGTAATTATTTTCAAAATAGGAAAAATATGTTTAAGAAACTAAAATATAAAAAAAAATGTTAGTGTAAATAACCCAAAACTATAGTTACCAGAGGTCGAAGAATAAATCCAAACCCACTTGTCAAGGAGTCAAAATCCAAGAAGTGACTTCCTTGGATTTGCACTTTCCTACATTGGGCTTTTCTTGCAACCCAAGAAAGGGGTTACCTAACCAAAAAAAAAAAATAGCAACTCCTTTACAAAAAGTTTTGTTTCTTTTATTTGGTTATTATTAATTGGTATATAAATATAGAACCTTCCCTAAATATAGCCATTATTGTAAGAAATATATAGCTTCTTCTCCACGCCCCCAAGTAAAAAAAAAAAAAAAAACGTTCCCTTTCCTTCTTCTCCCAAATTTCCTCTACAGAGCTTTCCGTCGCTCAGATTTCGATCGATCTTGTTTATGAGGTAAAAAGATTTCATTTTATGTCAATTTTTCTTTATTTTTTCTTGAATTTTTGGTGATTTTGAGTTTTTTTCTGCAAAAGAACTGTTCTTTATTTGATTATTCTGGTTCTTATGGGTGAATAAAGAAAATTCGACCTCAAAGTTCTTTTTTTATTGGATTTCTCAGTTTCTGAGGTGGAGTTTAGTTTTTTGTTTTAGTTCTTTTTGACAAAAAAAAAGACCTTTATTTTCTTACATGCGATTTTATAGGTAAATTCATTTAATTTTTGCATATTTTTATTGGAATTACTCAGTTTCCGAGATGGGGTTTGATCTATTTCCTTAATGTTCAATCGATTCCTTTGCTTTTTATGAGGTTACCTACTTTTTGAGAAGGGTCTTGATCTTTTCATAAGAAAGAAATTACAAAAATATAGAAAACTTGATGAAGAAGCATTCTTGATTGAGGAATTTATAATATTTTCATCAATTTGAGGATACCCTACTTCTTGTTGGTTGAAGAAGCATTCTTGATTGGTCTCAATCATATTTATGGTTAAATATAGAAAACTCGCATTGAGTTTCCTTAATTTTAATGTAAAGAACTGTTCATGGTTTGTTCAAATCAAATTTATGGAAAATATATAGAGAAAGCCCACCTTCCGTTTCAAGCAGATTTTAGTTTATGACATTATATATATAATATATATATATATATATATATATATATATATATATATTTTATATATATATATATATATATATATATATATATATATATATAGAACTATTGTGACTTACTCATTCCTTTTTGTTTGTTCTTGCAGCTCAAAGGAGAAACCTACTCTTGGGTAAGTATTACTTCCTTGTTTGGGTGTGTCTTTTACGCATATGATGTTGCATCCTTGGAAGCAATGATGTGTCACACGGCACGTACTTGATGTTGGAATTAATTAATTCCATTTATTGTTCATAAAGAATGAAAAGGAAAGAGAAGGGACTTTAGTCCCACATCGGAAAAAGAGAAAGGTTTGAGAGTGCTTAAATAGATATGTGCACTCATGAGGAGTGTGCAACAACCAAAGGGTTGCTAGTGGGTGACCATTGGTTGTTGTTTTATCTTCTTCATGAAAATGGAGCCGGTGTTGCCCTCGGGCTCGGGCGTAGAGGCGATAGTGGCGCATTGTAGACGCACTTGTGCACTTAGGCTCGGGCCTCGGGCTCCTCGCGGCGATTCTCGTCCCGAGAATTCCTATTTTTGTAGCGGCCCAGACAAACGAAAGGGTGAATGAACCTGCGAACAGGTGAATGAATGTTGTTTCGGACAAACGAAAGGGTGAATGAACCTGCGAACAGGTGAATGAATGTTGTTTCGGAAGGGTCGCGACTTCACGAAACAACACGAATTCATCTATATATACTACAGATTTCTGAGTCTAAAACACACAGAATCTAAGTATTCATTCTCTCTTTCTTTTCTCTTCCAAAGATTTTCAGAAAGGTGTTCTTTCCTACGCCGGTGTCTCACAACGTCTGGTGAACCTCCGGCAGAAGGCTGTCTTATCCTGGGTGTTCTGGCGTGCTGACTCCAAGACGTTACCGGAGTGTCCAAAACACTTTAAGAAAAGTGCTGCTAAATGCACGATTCAAGCCTTGACGACATTTTCAACTTTGCAGAACTCAAAAGTGAAGTACAAGCAATTTCTAACAATTGACACGACATGGAAATTCCAAAAATATACTAGGACACGCCAAAATCAGTGCCGTGTTTGTGTGTGTACCGTGTCTTATATGCATCCATGCAACATAGATTGTATCTTTAGTTAATGTAAGGGGTGGACTTAGACAGGGTTTGAGGGGTTGGATTTATCAGTTAATGTCTATGGATCTGATTAATATAGCCTGTTTTGCTATTTTATTTGTTTGCTTTCAGAGACCAATAAGTTAGTTTACTTCTCTCATATTTCTCATAGACATAATTTTGTTCTCAACTCTTGCATTCATATATATATATATATATATATATATATATATATATATATATATATATGGAAGAAGGTAATTATTCCGTGATAATCGATCCATCGCCCACCTTATGCCTCCACACTAGCCACTTGAGCTAGAGGTCATTGGCATATATATATTCACGCTTGTCATTTCACGCTTGTCATGGAATATTTTCAGACCTTATGCCTCCACACCTTATCCCACTTTCTCTGTCCTCATTCGGGGCACCCCGTTTGGGTATTTCCAGAGCAATCGTGGACTTAGGCAAGGCGATCCTCTGTTCTCTTACCTATTCACGCTTGTCATGGAATACTTCACATGCTTGATGGATATGGCAGTGCATCGTGGGAGACTGGTTTCATTGCTCAGGAGGATTGATCCACCGGTTACCTACCTTATTTATGCCGACGATCTCTTGGTGTTCATCCAGCCATCTACGGAGGGTACGCACACGATTGTGGAGATTATGGGATAGCTGAAATTCCTTTCAGGCCTGCAAATGAACAGAGAAAAGAGCATGGTGTATTTCAGCTACCTCTGTTCCCAGAAGGAGGAGTTGGCCGGCGCGCTGGGAGTTGAGAGGAGTGAGTTACCGGTGAAGTATCTAGGGGTCCCTCTCACAGTCAACTATGTGCGGTATCAGGACTGCCATAGTCTGGTGGAGTACGTCCAGAGGAGGGTTGAAGGATGGCAAACTGCTGGTTTATCCTTTGAAGGACGTATCGAGCTGGTTAGATCGGTGATATCAGCTGTGGCCCATTTCTGGCTGCAATCCATCCTGCTTCCTATTGCCACTATCAGGAAAGTTGAGCGAATTTGTGCATACTTCATATGGAGGGGTGGTATGCATGCGATCTCCTGGGAGCAGCTTTGTCATCCCAGGAAGGAGGGAGGAGTGGGGCTACGGTCATTGTTGGAGATCAGGGAGGCCTCGGTGCTGAAGCTGGCATGGAGATTCATCAATAGGGGATCCCTCTGGGCTGACTGGATGCATAACAGATATGTGAAACACAAGCTATGGGACTGTGCCATGGACAATAACCATTCAGTCACTTTCAAGACTATTTTGAGACAGGGGGGGTACTCAAATCTGCAATCCGAAGGGTCATGAAGGATGGGACTGGCACAAACCTCTGACGGGATCCTTGGCTTGATCGTCAATCTCTGTTAGAGATCAGGGGAGCACCGTCTCATCAGGAGGACAGAAGGGGTTTGACTTGCCAACGGATTATCCGAGATGGAGAGTGGAGTCCTGAGTCTTACCGCTACACCGTGGAGCTTGGTGAGATTATCAGGGCAGTCACCTTGGACCCAGTATTGCCGACTGATCGATGGGTCTGGGACCCGCATGGAGTTTCTACGGGGACTGGACAGTTCCAGTTCTGGAGCTGCTATAATCTCGTTAGACGCACTTTCCCTATGAGTACTGACTATGAGTTCGTATGGTGTAAGGGACTTGCAAGGAAGATGCAATTGTGTGTTTACCGGCTTCTTCTTGGTCGTCTTCTGACGAGAGATCGACTTAGTGCTTTTGGGGTTCCGGTCCCTGACCCTAAGTGTGTGCTATGCAGTATGAAAAATGAATCTATAAGACACATTTTCTTTTAGTGTGACATGTCATGGCAGATCTGGTCTGAGCAAAGCAGGATGTTGGGTGGATGTGATTCCGGAAAGGGGGTTGGGAACATTATCTCTGTGCTCCGAGATAGCAGAGGAAGAGGGCAGAACTGGTTCCGGACCGCCAGAGTCCGACTGGCTGCCGCTGTTTGGCATGTATGGAGGGAACAAAACCGTCGTATCTTCGAGGTGTTAATCACCCCTCCTGTAGGCATCCTCCATAACATTGAATTCGATGTTCATGCTATGGAGAACTGAAATGTGGGAGTCCCACCATGATTGTATGTTGTAAGATTATTGCGTTGCATTTGGAATAAAATTTACCCTTTTTCCAAATATATATATATATATATATATATATATATATATATATATATATATATAGAGAGAGAGAGAGAGAGAGAGAGAGAGAGAAGGGTTGGGCGTCATAATTCATAACCAGGGAAAATGTGTTAGTGGGTACCCTAGATATTTATATTATTTTTGTCGTGGTTTGATGTTTGGATCCAGTAAATTCATTTAACTATTTATTTGAAGTATATGTGATTACTGTTATCATGTATTACGATATTTAACCATTTACAGAGGGAATACAATTAAGTTCTGATCAAGGTTAGAAAATCAACCGTTTCCTATACGTAACTACTGTTTGGATCAGGTTTTATGTACCAAATGCTAAATTGGCTGGGAAACTAGTGTTAGACGATTTTGTGACACCAGCCTTAACTTTATAGTTTTGGCCAAGTGTTGGTGGAAACAGAGTAACAGACTTACATGGCCAAAATATTGTAAGTCAAAATATTAACCTTGAGCTTCCCTTGCAAGCATTTAAGTCGAAGAGACCAATCATTGGAAGGGACTTGGACCCTCTTGAAGCCATGATTGTAAATCGTGAAAGTTTTTGATGATACGACAACCACCCTCATGGCTTCAAGAGGTTCCGCTTGAGTTGATGATAAATGGACTCTCTCTCTCTCTCTCTCTCTCTCTCTCTCTCTCTCTCTCTCTCTCTCTCTCCCCATGGTAGGATCATAGGATTCAATCAAGACAGTTTTATTTGCTATTATTCATTTTAGACTTGGTAATTAAGAGAGAGAGAGAGAGAGAGAGAGAGAGAGAGAGAGGAAGGGGGGTTAGAGGAAAAGGATATAGAGACATAAAGAACTAGAGGAAGAGAAGGAAACAGGTGGCCTTTGGGATTGGATGTGAGAATTGTAGAGATGGATGAATTGTTTCTAGAAAGAGGAGATAGAGGGAGGACGTATATTTTGACTTCGGAATTGTGAGCACACATACACACTCTCTTAAATAGAAATGGGAGTGGTCCCACTACTGATTGCAGGTTGAAGTTAATCTCCCCCTCTCCATATTAGTGATGGGAATGGTAAAGGATACAAGTAAGTTAGGAAGAAAGGAATTGTAACATATTATTCTCTTTAAACTTGGAGACTGAAACTCTTTAATCGATGGGACAGGAAAAGGAGGTCATAAAAAGACTTATAAATAATGTGTTAACATTATAACATAATGAAGATGTTTTCTATATTATTCTAAGTACGACCATAAAATTATATATTTGTTGATAGACATATCCTTACTGTATTATTATCAGATACAGTGTTATTTCTGTTAGACTATGATTTTCTATTGTAACTATAATCTAACATAATAATGGGAAACAGAGTTTAGTACATATATTAGACTAAAGATTATAAAAAAAAATACATAATAATGAGACAATAGTTTGACTAAAAGATTATAAAAAGGTACTTCGATAATGTAGTTAACTGCTTTATTCATGTTTCGTTTATAAAGATTAGATATGATATTAGATTTTTTGTTATTCAGCTTTGCAGATCTTTTTTCACCAAAATTAACCTATAATCACATAACAAAGCATGAAATTGTGCCTAAATTGAAATCTCTAGAAAAAAAATTTATTCTTTTTGAAGATTACAAGAACATCAAAGCCTTTATCCCACTCTTCCTCCATTCGGCTCTGTTAAGGGCCATGTCTTTGTAACACTAACAGAAACCATATCCTTCTTTAACACTTCATACCATGTTTGTCTAGGCCTACCTCTAGTCATAGAGGTTCCATTAAAAAGTATTAGGACTCGGTACTCACTCCGACCCAAAACCATCGATACATATACTCATAAAGAGGATTCTGGTAGTGACTACCCTTTTTTTTCCCTTCAAATCTTTGTCTTGTTTATACTTCACGCCATTTATATAGTAGATTTATCAGCGTTTTTTCGTCATTGACACTATTTCTTAGTCCATAAGAAATTTAGCATGTTGCTCCTAGGTTGAAGTAGCATGGACGTGTGGTAGTTTGCACCAGCTACCTTCTTTGTTCTATGACATTTCCTGATCTTGTCTTGCCTATAGTTTCCTAGGCCAAGTATTTGTCACCATCTGGAGGAACGTGATCAGGTTGATAGCATGCCATGAATGCTGGCCATATTTTCAGCTTGTTGCTTTTAGTGTTTTTCTCAGTGGCCAACCCAGTTTTGATAGACAAAAGGTTTAGATGATGATGATGAGAAAGATGCGTGGTCAAGATTGTGAACATGATCACCAAAATTGAACACTTAGGCTTGTTATGATTGGCTTTCCTCCATCAAAATGGATCGCCTATGAACAACGACTTAAAGTCAAGAAAAATCTACCAAACAACTCTCTGTTTTTATGACCAACTCTTAAGAAAAATCTACCAAACAACTCTCTGTTTTTATGACCAACTCTTAGCTGGTATCATTTCCATAGCTGAGGCAACATGACTAACAAAGGGAGTTTCCACAACACCTGGAACTAGAATATTAAACAATGGGAGAAAGACCAACAAGTTTTTTTTTCATGCTGTGAGAAGTCATAACTAAGGAGGTGAACTTAAAGGCTATGCAACCAAAGAAAAATTATCTAAATTTTATTCCACGAACGAGTCTGGATGTGGATTTATGTGGTAATATTTGCTATTCACAATCATATTCACCTGTAATGCTAAATGAATCACGCTCATGCTATCATTAGTTGCTATACCAATAACTGACTTGTAGAGGGCATAAAACATTGTAAACTAACAATACTGCACTACTATTACTATTACTTTGGAAGAGGCGTTGGTACCATGTACTACTATATTTTGTTGTTTCTACCATATGCTGTTGGTATTCAAATTGTGTTATTTTGGAAGAGAGACCTAGGTATCCTGTAGTAATCTTTTAATGTTGCTAAGCATAACCTAATTGCTTTTCCCTTGGCCAAATGCAGTGGCACGCGGATCAAGACCCGCAAACGGAATATAACAGTTCCTTTAGACCCTGCATCTTTTGCAGATGCAGTGGTCCAGATATATCTGGAGCACACTGGTGATTTGGTAAGATTGCCTGCTACAATTCACATGTTCATATTATTTGATGAGAGGAGCAAAGAACAATGCAGGAAGAGAAATATCCGGCCTATAATATTTGTTCCCAGCTATATGTTTTAAAGAATTTCGCGAGGATGAAAGTAGTATTATCTTATATCAATTAATTATAGAAAAGATGTGAATTTCTCCGTGGCTTTTGATAATGTATTGCCTTATTTATGTTTGGAGATGCATGTACTGTAGTATAAACAACCAAAACTGGCCTACTACTTGGTTATGAGATTCAGCATGTTTCTTTTTGACATTACATTTTTTTTCAACGGTACCGTTTGTTGGCAGGAACTTGTTGCCAAAGGTATTGAATCTTCTGATCTCGACTTCTCTCGATACGGTGACACCTTTTTCGAGGTATTTCTTGTGATACTTAAAGAATATAACATGCTCCCATTGACTATGTAGCATACATGCTATGTATGTTTAATTTTTTAACATATGGGTGTTTGTTCTGATATGTTAGTTTTTTATGGATGAAAACATTTGTAACATTTTATTCTGATATGTTATATTTTTTTTCATTTGTTGATCAAGTATATTGTTTAGTGTTAGGTTGTTCTGAGAGTAACACCAACCTCAAACTATATGAATTCCCTTGAATTTATTCAATAACGTGAGCTTCATAATTCTGAGAAGTCAAGTAGCCATGATTCATGACATAACTCTTACAAGTAAACTTGCTAAGCAACCATGAGACTTTTTATTGATTGGCAAAGGGAAGTGTTACCTTCCAGATTGTCACTTATTGAGCTAAACTTTATTGTTGCTAATTTGATTGAGGACTTGATCATCAAATAAAGGAAAAGTCCTAATGTTGTTAAAGGATTCATGTATACCTAAAGAAATGGGTAGAAGGATTCATGTATACCCAAAGAATTGGGTAGAAGAAAGATAGTTGAATTGGTGAAAAACATATGCCAGCCTTTCTAGTTTTACATTACTAAATGATGCAGCCAATTGCTGAAGCATTATTTTTTCTTCAATGATTTCAGTATTAATTATCTTGAAAACCTGTGTTAATATCATATTTCGATATAAAGCTATATCGTACCACCCATGTCTATTATTGGCATGGAATGGTATTCAATCTCATGCAAAGTGCAAGGATGTGCTAGATATACACAATTCTCTTCATAATTCACACTTGGTTTTTGAACATTTGTTACACATTTGAACCTTCATGTCAATACATTGAACAACCTAGATGAAAACATGCATGCTAAATGAGGTTCAAAAACTTGCGTTTTATGTCGTTTTCTGACTCTTTCTATAGGTTTCGATTTTGATGTGGGGACTGAATCGGTCAAATTCAGTAGTTTTGGCGGTTTCTGACCTTCCAATTTCTATCCGAAATGTATTGGTTCTGGCCAACACTTACAATCTTGATGCTAATTCCAACAATAAACTGAATTTCAGATAATACCCGTGTTAGCGCCCTTTTGAGGCTACTCATATCGCCATTCTTTTCTAAACGCCTCCTAACATTTTTTTAGCATAAAATGATTTTAAGATTATTTTGTAAATTGACATCAAACAACAGTTTGGCATTATTGAAAAGTGACTAAAGTTGGCTGTTAAAGGTCACATGTGACGGCCATTCTTACAAAAGGGACACAATATGGGTAAATCATACCATCTACAGAATGTATGCTCCACATTCCTGTAGAGTATGATTCTGTCCTCCTATAAAAGTTACTCTTTCCTTTCGACATCTAGAGAATGCATGCCCCTTTAAAGGAGGCTTCTGAAGAAAGGATGGGGGCAAGCTGCTAGACTGAGGTATTGTTGAGGAGTATTCTGATTAGAGTACCAGCTAGCACTTTGTCACTTTCTTGTAATTTTAAAGGGTTTAATGGGGATTAAAAGAAAAAGCTTTCAAGTAAGACATTTATTAAAAAAAGATGAAATTCTTATTTGTAAATAGAACGACGGTTCTAGAATACAGTGCGCATGTTGTTACTTATACAGTAACTTTGGAAATGCATCGGATGTCTGATTCAGGATTCAAATGCTGTAAACAGGGTATTTCATAGACTGGATGACTGACAAGTCAATAGACCTCTATGAGCAATGGCTTGAAGAATTTCTCATTGGACCCACCACTGACATCTTAGAAACTAAATTTAATTAGGTGTAAATAGAAAATGCGGTGTTAACATATTTAAGTTGATTAAAAAAACAATTGATACTGCTAGCTCTGATTACCTTATCTCATTCCTTTATGCCAGTGGCAAGAAAAATTCAGGATAAGATTGATGGACTAGTGAGTTTGAGCGTGTTGCAATGCAAGCTTAAACTCTACAAAACTTCCTACCCTAAATCATGAAAAAAAAATAGAATGCTTCGGCCCTCGGGCAGTAAACCTTTAATTACCTAACTCATAAATGCATATAACCTTTTATTGCCGTTTGAGAATACAGTCCTGGTTTCTATATGTACTACTTAAAAAAAGTAATCTTTTAATTGAGAATATGTATAGAGAAAACTAGCTTATGATGTAGATTATGCATTGAAAATCAGATATATCATACGAACTGCAATAATGACTTATTTCATAAAGATTTTGTATGGTTTCCAGCTTAGTTCCAAGGACATTATTCATTCCAATTGCCTATTCGTCTTCCTTTTAGCATTGTGCTTTCCCATATCCTGCTTGAATTTATTTACTTCATCTAATAGTGGCTAGGTGAATCTGCTCCATTCTTAACACACTTAACTCTTCATACAATGCTGCTTGTGACTTGTGATAACTCTTCAGTACTGTCTAACCTATCTTTCCCTTGTCACAAATAAAGAAAATAAGATGTTAAAATTGCTGATCAAAGATTCCTCTTTCATGATGATGAAATAGCTATTTATGTTGCTTATGTCGTACTTGCCATTTAATTTTGCGAGTAGGATGCACATTATTAGGGGTATGTAGGTTTTCTTTCTATGTTTCCTTTCCTTCTCAACCAAGCAATATTCTAAATATAGATCCTCTATGCACCACTGTGAAAATTTTATTTTGCATCTTAGTCATCATATGATACAATTTTAGGTGGTATTCACCGGAGGTCGCACACAGTCTGGCACAATAAAACCTGAAGGAGAAAGGCACCCCTTTTCTGTTCTTGACAGTGAGGCAAAACGTGAAGCCATCCTGCCATACGTTTTGTACATACAAAAGATATTGCGCAGGAGGCCCTTCTTAATAAAGAACCTTGAAAATGTTACCCAGAGATTCCTGCAGTCTTTGCAACTTTTTGAGGAAAATGAGAGGAAGAAGCTTGCTGTTTTCACGGCCCTTGCATTCTCCCAAAAGCTATCAGGACTCCAACCTGAGTCTGTGTTCCAGCCCTTGCTTAAAGATAATCTTATTGCCAAAGGGCTGGTTCTTTCTTTCATCACTGACTTCTTTAAGGAGTATCTGAAAGACAACAATCTGGATGATCTTGTATCACTTTTAAAGAGGGGTAAAATGGAAGATAATCTTCTTGCCTTCTTCCCAGCTGCAAAGCGCACTGCTGCAGGTTTCTCGGAACATTTCAGGTGCGTCTCAATACTCATCAAGTTAATTTTTTCAGATATTGTTAGCAATACAATGAGTAATATCTGCTTGTTTTCATATTGCTGATGGTGTAAACTGAGAGATTACAACAACAACAAAGCCTTTATACCCAGTTTATGGGGAAACTGAGAGATTACACTATCTCAAATATTGTATTTGATTATTGAAGTTCTAGATTATGTCCACGTGTCTTGGCCACCTCCATAATATATTAAGTTAAGTTTGGTGAGAACATTTTAGTGAGGATGGCTTGATAGCGCGAAGTGGTCATTAGCACAACAATATTGAATTACAAGTTAAATTTAACAATGCTATGTTATATTATATTATTGAAGTGCTAGATTATGTCCACGTGTCTTGGCCGCCTCCATAATATATAAAGTTAAGCTTGTGGAAACTGAGAGATTACGCTATGTCAATGTTGTGTTTGATTATTGAAGTGCTAGATTATGTCCACGTGTCTTTTGACCACCTCCATAATATATAAAGTTAAGTTTGGTGAGAACATTTGAGTGATGATGGCTTGATAGCACGAACTGGTAATTAGCACAACAATATTGAATTACATGTCAAAATTAACAATGATATATTAGATTAGATTATTTATTGCTCTAGTTTTTTCGTAATTTTTTGAAGGATGTTTATTTTTTGTTTTTATATATACAGCAAAGAAGGAATGTTTTCTCTTGTTGAGTACAATGATAAGAAAACTTTTGAGGTCAAGCTCAGAGACATGAAGTCAGCTTTGATGAATCAAATTGCTGAAGACTCTGATATATCAGATGTTATAGAGACTGTGAAGCATCAGGTAAAAGATGCTAGTTTGCCTGATATCGAGGTAGTACGTGTTCTTTGGGATGTACTGATGGATGCTGTCCAGTGGTCTGGAAAAAATCAGCAGCAGAATGCTAATGCTGCACTTCGCCAGGTAAGCAAAGAGCTTCTATGGTTTTACTGTTGGAGAGTGCATAAATCTTCATTATTTGTAAGACTGTATTGGGGATTCTTGAGTTCGTAACCTACATAAAATTTTACTTGAAGAGATATTTTTATTAACATGAACTCGTGAAGTGAAATTGTGGGATACAAACTTCTCATTCTGACAAGGAACACACTGTTCTCTTAAGAAGTTATATAGATAGTTCTTCAGAAAATTTATCCCCATTTGTACTTTAACCAAAATATAAATGTCACTCTTAACATAGTGCCACGATATGTTATTTTTTATCCATTTGACAATATTGTTAGTTCTGACCTAAAGACCCTTGTGTTTTTTACTAGGATTTATTTTGGACTCATGTTTGTGCATAGTATTGACTCTCCGGTTGATCTTAGGTGGCAGTGAACTCAACAAGCATTCATATTATCTACATCATTTAGCCATATGGTTTTAGCTAATTTCAACAATATAATAGTTCCTTATAGCCAAAGAATATCTTAGGGTAGATCTGTATGTTCAAAGCACAATGATAGCTAAATTGAAGTGAACATGTGGAATTCAATGTTGCTTTAAGAAGTTTTATTGTGTAAATCACAAAGGAGCACATGCCCACCCAAATCGATGCTTACCTAAAGCCCTCTATTTTTCGAATTTTTCCCAGATGCATACAACTCCCTCCATTTGACAATATTGAGATTTTGACTACACTACCTTTATATGTTTCTAGGAGAGAGGGACAAGGGATGGATGGACAGAGCAATTTTGCTTAGGGATGATGTTCGAGATTCTAAGATGTCTTTGAGTTAAAGTTCAGATTAGATTTCATGTAATGAATGAGCTAGTAGAGGGGTAAAATTAGGGGATATTTTGTAAAACCTCCCCTAAATAATGGGCTAATTTGCGAAATACCCCCTAAAGATCTCGAATTGGTAAAACCCCCTTTCCGTCAAGACGCTGTTTGATTTTGGGTGACGTGGCAATCCGTGTGTTATTAAGTAAAAAAAATAAAAGTTAGACGAAAATACCCCTGCGTACGTGGCAGGGGTCCTCCAACGGTCTTCTCTCTCTCTCTCTAACGGTCATCTTCTTCCTTTGCTGAACCTATTTATACCGATCATCTTCTTCCTCTCTCCAACCTATTTATACCGATCATCCTCCTCCTCTTTCACTTGATCCTCTTCCAGCGTGCAACTTGTCTACCGAAGATCAGGTTCCTACAAGCATGGGGGGTGCTCCTTCATCTATAGAGAAAGAGGTAATTTCTGCCATTAAAGGAGGAAACACAAATTATTATATTTACAGTAAGGAGGAAACACAAATTATTATATTTACAGTTAGGAGGAAACACTAATTTTTAATTTCTAAATTTGCAGAAATCGAGTGATGAAAGTGATGAGATTGATGAAAGTGATCAGATTAAATGCCAAATTTGTTGCCAGTCGACACATTCAGCAATAGGGTGCCCATTTATGTACTCAAAATGCCGAAGATGTGACGGGATAAGAAGAGTTTGGGAAGGAAACACTCGAGCTAATCCGCACAGAAGATTTTTGAGATGTCAACACTTCAATTGTGCTGAATTCCAGTGGTTAGATGAAGCTGTGAAGTTGCCACCACCAAGACAACATTCAGCAAAGGGGTGTGCTAAGTGTGGTAGTCGTGTACATTGGGCCAAAGATTGTCCTGAAGAGATTGGTGAATTGTGTGGTCAGTTTCAAGGTTCACTGAAGTTAGACCAAATGAAAAGAAGATCAATGTAAAATAGACATTTGTTATATATAAACATGCTATCAACTATCAGCTGCAGTCTTCTCTTTCATGTCCACAGTTTCTAGACATACACTTTAGGTAATCAGCCGTCATCCATAAACTGTCGAAAAATACATGCACCAAACATAGTATCATTACAAAAGACAAACTGCAAGACTTCTCTTTCATGTCCATAGTATGTAAACATAGAATCCTTATAGAAGACAAACTTTCCAGAGTATCTAAATGTCCACAACCCAAAAATACATGCTATCAGCTGCAGTTAAAAGACAAACTTTTACATGCTATCACTGCACAAAATACTTAAAGCAGAGAATAACCTCTGTACAAAATGTCCACAACAAAAAAAAACCAAGTACAACTGCAGTTAAGGCCTCCATCTAGGTGGCCTGAAGATCTGGGATTGGGGTCTTGTTGCTTCCCTCATGCCATCAGCTTTAAATCCATACATGCTATGAAAGTTTGCTGCTGTTGCTGCTCTTCCAGCTGCACCCACCCCTGTATAAGGAGGCACATTAACTCCTCTTCCAGCAGCATTTGGGCCTCTACCTCTTGTTTGAGAAGCACCAGGTTCCATGCCACTAAATGTTGACCAGAACAAGTAATAAGAAAGCATAAAAAACATCCTAACTATTAAATAACATGTTTATTGTACCTTCCAGTAGTCTGTTGCTGAGCTGGAGGATTGCCTCCTCCTCTGCCTCTTCCTCTGCCCCTTCCAGGAGTCTGTGCATCAATCTTTGCAGCATTCCTTGTTGGGCAAGTTCTTATATTGTGACTTAGAGAGTGACAATGTCCACACTTTCTCTTACCTTTCTTTGAGCTAGGTGTGCCATGTCATACCAACTGAACACTCATCGGTGTCACAAGACCATGGTACATGGTCTTCACCCTCAACATCTCCATACATATCATCATACTTGTCATCAACTTTGTGGTATTCTCCAAATCTCTCAGGCTCATCTGACTCTTCTGACTCAGATTCAGAATCAGACTCTTCCTCGGATGTAGAGCTGTCAGACCTAGCACTATGATATTCATGTTCAATTGGCAAATCATTAATGTCAACCTCATTGAGATTAGTACTCTCAGGGAGCACATCCAACTCTTCTTCATCCATGCCTAGAAGCTCCTCTGCAGTCTCATGCTCTTCATCAAACTCTACTTGTGCTTTCTTCTTGCTTGTTGCAGCTCTTCCATCTACATTTTCCTTTGCCCTCTTCTGTGGTGTCTGCTGCTCCCTTTGTGAATGTTTTCTAGGTGAAGCTCTTCTTGCAGGAGATGTGGCATATACCACATTGCTTGCTGTAGCCACATTCTCAGGTCTTTCTACCTTACTAGCAACTCTTTTCTTGATGCATTTCTTAGTAGGTGTTACTGGCTTTTGAGTGACTGGCTCCTCTGGTTGGCTTGGCTGAGTTGGCTTTGTTGGCTGCTCACTAGAAGGAACTCTTCTAGGTGGAACTCTTGGTGAAAATCTTCTTCTCTGCCCACTGGGAGGCTGACTTAGCTGCTCATTCACAGGAAGACCAACAAGGTCATTGAAGAGTTCTTCAGCAACTCCTTCAGATTGTAAAAACGTAATCAAATCTTCAACTCCCTCATTTGTAGCTACCTTAATTGGATTGGTATGCACCATAAATAAATGAACTTTATCAGGTCCTTCATGATCTGAACCAGTCCAAAACCTCAACAAGTCTTTGTCTCCATCTGCATCAATTAAAAATCCACCCTCCAAATATTGAAATGTTATTAGCCCTCCCAAACCATGCAGATACTTTCCCATCCCATTGATCAAATCTAGCATACACAATTCATCTCCATCAAAGACTCCAAAATCTACTACTTTTCCATTCTTGTAATCATAGTATCTTAGTCCACCAAATGGCTGATCTTTCGGCCAAGAGCCCCCATAATGAATGAGTAGATGTTTCTTGCCAAAATCTACTCTAGCACTACAAATTAGCAAAACAGGGTACAAATTTAGGGCACAGATTTTGTAAAACAGGGTACAAATTTAGGGCACAAATTTCTAACATTAGGGCACAAATTTCTACCAAATCTAACATTAGGACACAAATTTCTAACATTAGGGCACAAATTTCTACCAAATCTAACATTAGGGCACAAATTTCTACCAAATCTAACATCGAAGAAATAACAGTTGGTTTAAAAACCAAGAATCGAAGGAAAACAAAGAATTGAAGAAACAAATACTGCATGTTCGAAAAATAACACAGAATCGAAAAGAAACTTACAACGTTCGTGGATCTAGAGACTGCATGTTGGGTTCTCCTCTCCTTCGAGCCTTCTCCTCGCCTTCAGACCTCCAATTTTGCCAGAATTTTGGAAAATTTTTCCTCCTCCTTCTCCTTCTTTCTTTCTTTCTCTCTCCACTGTCGAAACGTCTTCTCAGGAGGAAATTTTTCCTCCTCCTTGTTGGGTTTTGGGCGGACTTTTGGGGAAGGGTATTTTCGTCTAACTTTTATTTTCTTACTTAATAACACACACGGATTGCCACGTCACCCAAAATCAAACAGCGTCTTGACGGAAAGGGGGTTTTACCAATTCGAGATCTTTAGGGGGTATTTCGCAAATTAGTCCATTATTTAGGGGAGGTTTTGCAAAATATCCCTAAAATTAGCCACCTTTAACCATAAGCATTAGCCACCCTGTAGCCAGAAAATATTACAGGGAACATCTGTATTGTTTGATAACTAGCGTGTTTATGTGATTTTGATCAAAATTTGGTAGGTTCACTGAAGTTCACCGATTGGATAAAAACTAGCGTGGCGATGTGATTTGACAATATTTTGATGTGATGTGATAAACACTAGTGTGGATCCATTGGATAAAACCTAGCATGGTAATGTGATTGGGCAATATTTTGTATGTATTTATATAGAGGTAATGCATTGGAACTGTTCTATTTTTGCTAGTTATTATTTCAATTTATAGTTATAATTTCTTCTTTTTAATTTTATTAGTTTCTAAAGCTTGAGTACTTGAAACATTAGACAACTGCAGGTTCCATCTTTGATGGGTGCTTTATTTTGTCACTGTTTTGTGATCTAATGATCTCCCTAGTCTGACAGTTGTAAATTTAGTTATTTTTAGGAAGTAGTCTTTGGAAGATTGTATTACCTTCTAAATTCCTTGGATTCCTTTCTTTCTGTAGCACGTCACGGCTTATGCATCTTAGAATAGTTTCAAGCAATTTGTGTTTTTTTTTGGTGATTACCCGAATGCTGTTCTGTTGAACTTATATGCAGTAGTATAAGTTGATAGTAAGAATTGAGGCCATATGATTTAAAAAGCATTTGTAAACTTGAGAGTCAACAAGCTGATCAGAGACATTCAAGAACAAGGGAAACGAGTAGAAAACTCTTGAAGACAGATTCATGCATTTCCGATGGTTTGTCATGATATTCTTATTAATAGGCACATCTTCGGTGTTTATGTTAAGAGGATGCTTATCAAATAAGATATTTGCATGATTGAGTGAACGGTATATTTGAGCTATCTCCAAGTTGTAGTCAACATCATACGGACCTTAATGATTTATCTGTGGAACAATGTTCCTGAATCAGGCAAGTAAGACTGTAAGAGGATCACTTTTCACAGTCTACAAAGAAAATTTGTAGATGCTGGGAAGCCATACTAGTCCAGTCCCCAGGCAACTCTATGAATTGGTTCCTGATTTGGTTGGTAATAGACAAAAAACAACTATCTAGCATGGATGTCCTCAATGTATATTTGCAGTTGCCATTGAACAAATTGACATACATAGTTGAGGTATATAACATCACTGATACCAGTTGGTTTTACATGCAGGTGAAAACATGGGCGAAACTGTTAAATACTTTCTGTACAAATGGGAAGCTGGAACTTGAACTGATATACAAAGTTCAGATCCAATGCTACGAGGATGCCAAACTGTTGAAGTTGTTTCCTGAAATTGTTAGGTGTCTCTATGAGGAAGATGTTCTTGCTGAGGATACTATTCTTCTTTGGTTCCGTAAAGGTTCAAACCCAAAGGGAAGGTATGATATTTCTTGGATTGTATATCATACATACCTCAATTTCCATGCTTTGTTCATCTGTTTTCATTATTTGGAATGGAAGTGCAGATAATTTGGCTACTTCTAGACACTCGGATACTCTTTGACTTTCACAATATAGATAGATTTTGGTAAAATTTTGTGCACAAGTTTATTTGAACAGAAATTGTTATATATCATCCTTTTTTACTTTCTTTGGTTGAACCACAATTTAGATAAGCTAAGGTGACTCAATAAATATGACCCGATCATTATCATCTTTTCCTTTCTTATTCATCGTCAGAAAGATACCATGCTGCTATATTATATTTACTTCCAAAGGGATCTAATGACTAATAAAAATATGAGAAAGCTCCTTCAATTGATTTTAAATGCATATAAGAACACTGTTGACCCAAAATTATATTCTCTTGGCTTAATCAATGCAACAATGAAGAAAACATGTCCAAAGACCACAAATGTGGAAAGTTAAAAATGCATTAAATGCTCAAACAGGATGATATCAACTTTAGATTGAAGGAAAAGTTAGGAGTATTGTCTTAAGACTCTGAGGATGATTTAGCTAGTAGAAGTTGATAACATGCTCAAATTATATCCTACTGACATATTTAAATGCCGATGCATGCTCTTTTATATGTAGTTTCTTTTTTCCTTCATGACCACAAATCAGTAAAATATGCGAATGTTGCAGGCAAACCTTTGTGAAATCTCTGGAGCCGTTCGTGAACTGGCTGGAGGAGGCTGAAGAAGAAGAATGAACTAAGTAGAATGGGAAAGAAGCATGCCTATGGCAATGGTGCTTTATTTCATGCATCTCCTTTTACATTTTAAGAAACATTGCCTGTTATTGTATGGTTATGACAATTGTAGTTAGGAACAAAGCTGTTGTATGTTATTCTGTGGAACTCGGTATAAACATGTGTGTTATATAACTAAGCCTTTGTCGTTGCTGCTTATTCTGTGGAACTTGTTATAAAAATGTGTGTTATATAACTTGGTATAAAAATGTGTGTTATATAACTAATGCCTTTGTTGTTGCTAGTTGTTCTATGGAACAAGGATTCACTTTTCCTTCCAATTTTTGAAAGAACAAATGATGAAAATTGTAATTTTCCAAAGCAAACAATTGGTTTCCTTTCCTTTTCGCGAACAATGAGGCTTAGAGCAATGGACATCTTCTAATCAGGAAAATCTGTAAATCTTTTAGGACTTCTATCTAGATTCAGCTGGCTAAAGCCTCCCTCATCTTTACTAGTTGATTTTAGTAGTGGACCAAAATTTTAACAATAATGCCCACCAAAACCGGACCACATTTTGACATTTTATTGATCACGTGATGTAGCAGCTTATGCTTATGCTTTGATAACATTAATGCGGTGACCCTGCAACATTATATGGTCAACAAAATCTGGTCAAATTTTGGTGTCCCCCTAGCATATTACCCTAGTTTTAATTGTGAAAAAAAAAAACTAGGACAATATTTTCACACAAGTTGAGCTTATTTTCAACCCTTTCCTGCTGAAAAATATTGTGGACATGTACTAATGTATATTTTTTATCAATTCACTTAAAATCAAGTACTCTACAAAAAATAAGCCATTCCTTAAATTGGTCACCAAATCAATATTTTCATGATGCACATAAGCGTTAGACCCGCCAACAAATGGAAGATAAACTAATGAACCGCGAAAACAAAATACACTAATACTTGATACTTCAACATTGTCAAGGAACAAATGATGAACAAAGGTTTCCAAGAACCACCACCAGAAAAGACACTGCAAATTTTAGCAGATGCTCACTCCCCCACCACCCAGCTAATCCATTCTGCTACTCTTAAGAATAAAGGCTACCGATGAATTCTCTTCAGCAATGTCACAAGGGGAACCGCTTGTCCAGACTTACTTTCCGAAAGGGTTCCACCTCTGCTACTGCTTCAGTTGCGGCGTGTTTCCAGTACAATTGCTCATTTGTGTGACAAATGTACATCTTCATACTTCAACAAACACTCCTGTGCACATGTTACTTAACACAGGAGCAGAAAACCGAGCCATAGGGTAAGGAGCCCGAAAGAAATCATTCTGCAGCCTTCGGTAACAGAAGTTGCTCTGGAAAATCTAAATTTATGAGATTGCTCGCTGCAAAAAGGAGAAATCATCAATATTAAGAAGTGCACAATCTGATTAAAAGTATCATTGACTGGGTCGCTTACTTCTGCAAGCTTGTGAGTAATCCACAGAAAATAGCATTGTCGGGTAATGGAAGCTCGGTTTTGTTGGTGTCCTCCGGATTCACCACACTTACGTATACCTCCTGCCCCAAGTACCAAGTATCCAAGTTCTGGGCACGCAAATTCCATATGCCTACGTTGTCGAGAGATACTAGGATGGCTGTCCATGCTCCAGGATATACCTATACTTGAAAACCAGTAGCCGTGGCAGTTAGCATGACATATAACATGATCCATAGGAAGCACAGGCCGTGATGTGTTGGACAGAACCCGGACACTCCAAAATACACTAGGACAAACCAAAATTAAGAGTCGTGTCCTTGTCGCAGTGTCCTTACCCTTGTCACATCCGTGTACGTGCAACATAGATTTTGTAGAGAATAATTGTTGTGTGTATTTTATTGATGGGCTACTCAACTACTTATAGGGATTCTAGCTCCTCTACATATTACATTTTCCAATGTGGGACTAAATCCCTTATTAGTTCTCAACACTCCCCCTCAAGATGGGCGATAGATATTAATCATTCCCATCTTGTTACATAGCTTCGACAGACTTACTGAACTAAGACCCTTAGTCAGACAGTCTGCCACTTGTTCTTCTGAGCGAACATGATCAATCTTCAGTATCCCTTGTTCCAGCTTTTCTTTGATGAAGAATCGATCGATCTCGATGTGCTTCGTTCTGTCGTGCTGAACTGGATTGTTAGCTATACTTATTGCAGCTTAACTATCGCTCAGAAGACGTAATGGTGCTCCCTTGTCCAGCTTCAACTCTGTCAGCAACGCTTTCACCCACAGCAACTCCGACACTCATAAAGCCATTGCTCTGTATTCTGCTTCAGCTGTAGACCGTGCTACCACAGACTGTTTCTTGCTTCTCCATGAGACCAAATTTCCTCCTACAAAGACACTATATCCCGTGGTAGACCTTCTATCGTCTATGCAGCTCGTCCAGTCTGCATCGCAGTATCCCTCAACTTCTATACATCCATTCTTCTTGAACCATAGCCCTTTCCCTGGCGTCCCTTTCAGATATCTCAAGATCTGAAATACTGCATCCATATGACCCGTTCTTGGATCATGCATGTAGCGACTTACTACACTCACCGCAAATGAAATATCAGGGCGAGTGTGTCCCAGATAAATCAATCTCCCTACAAGTCGTTGATATCTTTCACGATCAACTGGCTCTCCTGCTTCTGCTCCCAACTTGCACTTATGGTCAATTGGAGTGACTGCTGCTCTGCATCCCAGCATCCCTGTCTCCTTCAGCAGATCTAGTGTGTATTTTCTCTGTGAGAGAACAATTCCTTGTTCGCCTTCACACACCTCGATACCTAGAAAGTACCTCATCGCTCCTAGATCCTTCACTTCGAACTCCTTCGCGAGTTTTGACTTCAGCTTAGCGATCTCGGCTTCATCATTACCTGTGATTACTATATCATCCACGTATACAGCAAGTACAGTGATGTGGCCTCTTGCATGCTGAAGAAAGACCGTATGATCTGCATTTGCTTGACAGTATCCCATGCCTGTAACAGCCTTTCTGAATCTGTCAAACCAGGCTCGAGGAGATTGCTTGAGCCCATATAGCGACTTCTTTAGTTTGCACACTTTTCCATGCGACGTTCCTCCGTCTGATTCTGTAGCATAGCACCCTGGCGGGAGTTCCATGTACACTTCTTCTTGTAGGTCCCCATGGAGAAAGGCATTCTTCACATCTAATTGGTATAACTTCCACCCATAGTTTGCTGCAATGGAGACCAGAGTCCTTACGGTGCTCATTTTCGCTACTGGAGCAAACGTCTCATCATAGTCGATGCCATATGATTGTGTGTATCCCTTTGCAACCAACCTCGCCTTGTATCGTTCCACCTTTCCCTCTGACGTCTCCTTTACTGTGTACACCCATTTGCATCCCACAGTTTTCTTCCCTTTGGATAATGGAACCAGCTCCCACGTCTTATTTTTTTCCAGTGCCCCAAGTTCTTCCATCATTGCAGTTTTCTACCTTGGATCTTTCTTTGCTTCCTGCCAACTTTTGGGCAACGAAGTAGAGTCTAATGATGCAATGAAGGCTCGATAATTCGAAAAAATATTAGAATAAGACAGGTAATTGGCAATATCATGTTCATAATCATCAAAACGACTAGGAACTTTACCCGCATTGATGCGAGAAGATCTCCTTAAGGGAGCAATAGGTGGTGGAGAGATCATACCATCAGAGTCAGAGAGATCCGCATCAGAATCAGATTGATTCTGTGCGGGGGCAACATCTTCAAGAGTTGGAGCAGGAGTAGACGAGGGACTTGGTACAGAAGGCACAGGGCACGGTACAGGTACGGTACTGGACTTCTGCTGTCTCCTTCTGTAGACTTGGAGCTCCTTTTCCATTGTCTGCTGCTCCCCCTGTTTAACATATGTATCTTCTTCATCTTCTGTATCGGAGTCACTGCTTTCTCTCCCTTTCGTCCAGTTTTCTACGACCGGGCATGGGACCGATCCGACCACCACAGATGGGCTTAATTTCTCCCCCTCACATCTAACACCCGCTGTGTTAGGTGTGTCAACAAACGCCGAACCGTCATCCGAACTATAATATGGTTCCAGTTCTCTGAATGTAACGTCCATGCTCACAAACATCTTCCGCTCAACTGGGCTCCAACATGCGTATCCCTTCTGAGTTGCCGTGTACCCGACAAAGGCACATTTAACCGCTCTAGGATCCAGTTTGCCAACTCCTGGCCTATTATCTTGGACAAAACAGACACACCCAAATACTTTCGGTGGAACAGTGTACGTGGTTGCACCAGTAAGCATCTCCAACGGTGTCTTCCAGTCCAATACCTGAGATGGCATTCTGTTGATGAGATAAGAAGTCGTTAACACCGCCTGTCCCCATAAGTGTTTCGGAACATTCATAGCCAGCATCATCGTCCGTGCGACCTCCAGCAGGTGTCTGTTCTTCCGTTCGGCCACACCATTTTGTACCGGTGTATAGGCACAAGAAGTTTGGTGTAGTATGCCATGAGTGGATAAATACTCAACAACCGTCTTGTTTGTATACTCCGTCCCATTGTCAGACCGTAAGCACTTAATCTTAGTGCCATATTGAGTTTCTATCCGGCGATGAAAGTCGTGAAACGCCTCAAAGACGTCACTTTTATTCTTCATAAGGTACACCCATGTCACGCGAGTATAACAATCAATAAAAATAACGAACCATCGAAAACCGTTAATACCGGTTGTAGGACAAGGGCCCCATACGTCCGAATATATCATATCAAATGCAGCCGAACTTCTACTACCGGAACTCACATATGTGCTTCTGGTATGTTTACCCAACTCACAAGCATGACAAAATAACTTCTCTTTATTAGCCCTTTGGTATAAGGACGGATACATGTGACTAATAACTTTAAAAGAAGAATGATCGACACGCTGGTGGTGGAGTAGCAATTCATCTTCTACACTGCTTCGTGTATCTGCCGGTGGTGTGTCGGCTACCAGAGATGCCAGTGCTTTGTCCAGTCCAGTCATGTCCAAGTACCACAGCCCATTATGCCATGTGCCAGTCCCTAGTCGTCGTCATGTCCCCTTCTCCTGAAAGGTCACCGTAGGAATGTCAAAGGAAACAGTACAGTTAAGATCAAGAATAATGGCACTAATAGAAAGAAGATTGACAGGAAAAGACGGAGCATGTAAGACATTGGTGAGAGTGAGAGAAGGGGTGCATGCGACAGTGCCTTTACCCAGGACAGGACTGGAGTTACCATCAGCAGTCTGAATGCTCTCCGTCGTCGGTAGGTGAGTATAGTCCTGTAACTCACCGCGGGACCCCGTGACATGGCGAGATGCCCCAGAGTCCATAATCCAACCAGGTTGGTGGACAGCTGCCGCAAGAGCACGTGCAGGTATACCTGTGCCGGTTTGGGCAAAGCAAGTGATGTGGTCCCCTGAGGTAGATGACGTCCCATGACTGTCGTCCGAACCCAGCTTCGTGCTGCGTAACTTCGCGAGGAACTCCTTCTCAAGAGGGGTTAACTTAGCCAGGTGAATGTCGCCCCCTTCCTCCGCCAGATTAGCTTTGTGTCCTCCAGAATAATTTTCTCTTCTACCAGCATAACCGTCTCTACCACCACGACGTCCGCCGCGGCCCCGTCCACGATCACTTGAATGACTGTGCAGGAATTTTGGACAAAACCTGATGTAATGCCCTGAGTCATCACAGTTGTGGCAAACACCGACCACAGAGGGAGGCTGATTGAAGGCGACAAGCGCAGACTTGTCAACAGCGGCTTGCTCCCCCTGGAAAGAGCCCTTGTTGGGCATCAACTTTAAGCGAGTCTCTTCTTGTGCCATGGCAGCTATGGCGTCTTCTAAGGTTGGAAGCATGGGCTGTGCTAGGAGGACATTCCGTCTATGCTCAAACACAGGGTTAAAGACCCTTCAAGAACTTCATCATCCGTTGACGCGAAATATAATCCAAGAACTTTTGGAAATGTTTCGCAAATGCTGGTTCAACCTAGGCATCTTCCATCCCAAGAGGATCATAGTGATCCAGATCAGACCAGTACTTCTTTAACAGTGATGCATACTCAGAGATGGTACGGTCGTCCTGGGCCACCCTATCAAGTTCATCCTGCAGTTGGAAGACCCGCATAGGATTGTCCGAGCCTGAGTACATATCCTTCAAAGTCTGCCATATATCAACAGCAGCATCTATCGCCTCGACATTGCCCGACACCTGGTCGGTCAAGGAGGCCGTCAACCATCCAGCCACAACATTGTTGACAATTTTCCAAATAGCAAACGCCTTTGAGGAGGGATCATCAGGCGCCTTGGTTTGGCCATTGACGTAGCCAACCAAGCCACAGCCCTTCAGCGTCCACATGGCCTGTCGTAACCATTTCAAGTAATTGGACGTTCCTTCCAACTTCGTCTCCAGCTTGTCCAGCTTCCCCATTTTGTAGGGTGACGGATCCACATCAGTATGGATCACACGTGGGGTCGCCTCGGTTAATCTCTTTGATAAAATATTATCAACCAAGGCCTTCATCTCGTCTGCTGTCAGTTTACCACTGATCGAATCCATGGCGTCTTCAACTGTTATTCGTCGTCGTCGTCTTCGTCGGTGTCGGCGTCGTCGTCGTCTTCGTCGGCGGCGTCGTCGTCGTCGTCGTCGTCTTCGTGTAAAGTCTTCAACAGAGACCTTACGAATGCGCGGTTAACATGGCCAACACCGACGCGCGCATGGAGATCCTAATTTGAACATCGAGAATGGAAAACAAATAAAGCATTTGTTGTTCTGGAGGACGTAATCTAGGAACAGAAGGTGCAAATAAAGCATTTGACAGCCATCCGTCTTCGAATAATCGTCCACATAATCTCTCTCACAAATTAGGGTTTTTTTTTTGTTTTTTTTTTTGAAAAAAAAGGGGGGGTTTACAGCAGCAGGTGTGGGTGGGGGTCGGCAGGGGGTGGGGAACGGCAGGAGGGGGGGCGTCGGGCGGGGCTGGGGGGGGGTGGTCGGCAGGGAGTAGGCGGCAGGGATGGGTAGGGGTCGGCAGGGGGTGGGGAACGACAGGGGGGGCCGTCGGGCGGGGCTGGGGGGGGGGGGGGGGTCGGCAGGGGGTGGGGAACGGCAGGGGGGGCGGCGGGGGGGGCGTAGGGCGTGGCTGGGGGGGGGGGGGGGGGGGGTGGTTAGGGTTAGGGTTAGGGCGGCAGAGAGGGGAGGGGGGTCGGAAGGGGAGATGAAAAAAAAATTTATGGCTCTGATACCATGTAGAGAATAATTGTTGTGTGTATTTTATTGATGGGCTACTCAACTACTTATAGGGAGTCTAGCTCCTCTAGATATTACATTTTCCAATGTGGGACTAAATCCCTTATTAGTTCTCAACATTTCTCTCCACATTGAAAAATGAGAAACTATGGGTGAGGAAAACACACGTCACTGTCGATCTCAGATGTGAGATTATGAAGCGCATGCAAAATATAAAAGACTACAGCTTTGTGAACTGCCTGAATATAGTGACAGGTATCAGTGATTTGGAACATTTGGCAGGAAAGAAATCGGAGAATTTTGCGCTTTATTTAATATCTTGGAGTTTAACTTAACCAGAATCTGGACTGAGACCAATCTGTATAGTTAATAGGCATAATGCATATAGTGGGTGTTATGGAGTGCGAACAGTGAGCCTAAAACTAATTCCAGTCTATCATTCTTTTCGACATTGACATCCCAAGTTGCTGAACTAGCACAGAGGAGAAACAAAATCCAAAGATGGAACCAAATACCTGTGTTGTGCAGCGAGCAACTCCATCCCACTTATTATAGGTACCTCTGCTATTCTCCGTCCAGATTCCAAAGTCCATCCTGGAGTAAAAGATGAATCGGGAAGTTTCAGCTACAGTTCCGCACATAGTAGATAATGTTTGTGTACGTGAATAGGTGTGTGCGCAATGGAAAAATAACCAAAGATGTCATAGAGCATTACCCCACAACGAAGAAAGCGTAGCCATCCAAGTGGTAGCTCTGAACAGTGGTATCGTTATTCTGGAACACGATTTCCATAAAACCTCTATAGGTACCATTTATTAGAGACGTGTCAACTTTAGCGGGTCTGTTCATTATTCGATTCGGAAAATCAAGCTTATAAACTCCTGCCACATTGAATTGTTGGGCAAGCTTTAAAGGTGTCTCGGGGGCAACGTAAGAGATACCATTCAAAGTAGTACGAAGCTTCCCGTTAATAAGCTCCGCAGGCCTATTAACTAGTACGTATACATCAGTCACAGTGATGTCACCGTATCGGAAAGATCCCTGCGGATTGGGTCGAGCTGCGCCAGCAGAGACATTCCACCTGAAATAAGTTAACCAACTAAAAAGTCACGAAGCTGCTTAACCTTCAAACTGAGAAGGTTTAAAAGTTACAAGTCTGCTTAACATTATCGGCCGATACCGATACGGTTTGGCATGTCCCGTTCCGATACCGACCAATACCAGAAAGTGACCGATACCAATATCGGGGGTCTCTTTTCCGATCAATTTGGCAAAGAAAATTGAAAGAAAAAAGACAAATCAACAAGGGTTTGAAGCATAATAAGGTTGTAAAAGCATATAAAAGAAGAAAATTGATCTATTGCATGTAAACCAATCGGTAAGGGTGACTACTATTTTATGTAATTTCAAAACTACTAAGAAATAACACTGTAAATACTTAAAATTGTGCCTAAATGTATAAAAATATATTTTTTAAATGTTAATAATTTATCAATAATTATTTGTTTTTCGATACCAAAAAATCTGATACTCCGATCCGAAACCGCCGATACTACCGATATCGCCGATACCGATACTCATAGGAATGATCCGATACCGATACTGGGAACCTTTCAAACAGAAAGGTTTAACATTTATAAGGCAGCCAAATGAAGAAAAAGCAAAGAAAAATAATACACAACAGTTAAAACATGTATATCTATGCTGAAATCATCGTCATACCTGATAGATCTTGCTTGATTCATTGAGGCGTATGAATCACCCTCATCTGGACCAACCGGAAGTGGACCTGAAGCAGGACCCTGGGAATTGTAGTAGTGCAATATAGCAACCCCAGTTACTTTGTCCCTGACAGTTGGATCCACGAATCGAGCACTTGCCACCATGTAGTAATCACTGCTAGCATTCTGGTCCATCGTGACTAGAAATGAATATGATTGTCCAACATGGATATCCATGTTCGTATAATTTTGTTGCACTGTGTAAGATCCTTCTGTCTCTACAAGGAGCATATTATGGTTCTGAATTCTGAAATTCAGGCAAGTTGAGATGCCTGCGTTGTGTACTCGAAACCGGTACGTTTTTCCTGATACAAAAGAAAAGTTATGCATTGAGATAGAAATAGTAGCATATCTTGAGTTCTTGACATTTGTTAACTGTCTATCATGTACTAAATGGAATAAGATTAGAAAATATCAAAATTGCTCTTGTAATCCTGAACAAATGTGGCAGAAGTGACAAACAATAACCCAAACGATGACGAGAACAATAAACCGAACAATAGCAACCAAGAACAAACATGCAAACACGCAATCTTTAACGTGGTTCAGTCAAGTTCAACCTACTCCACGGGGCAAGGGAAAAATAACTTCATTGAATCAACAAGAGAGAAAACCTTACACACACAAACCCTAATGTGAAACAGTTGAAATGAGTGAAATGTCTCAGATAATTTTATTGAGGGCTACTGCCTACTACTTATAGAGGGTCCAACCCCTCTTCATATTACATCTAACCGATGTGGGACTAAAGTCCCTTATTCACTCTCAACACTCCCCCTCAAGATGAGCGATAGATATTAATCATCCCCATCTTGTTACATAGCTTTGACAGACTCAATGAACTAAGACCCTTAGTCAGACAGTCTGCCACTTGTTCTTCTGAACGAACATAGTCAATCTTCAGTATCCCTTGTTCCAGCTTTTCTTTGATGAAGAATCGATCGATCTCGATGTGCTTCGTTCTGTCGTGCTGAACCGGATTGTTCGCTATACTTATCGCAGCTTGACTATCGCTCAGAAGGTGCAATGGTGTCCCTTTGTCTAGCTTCAACTCTGTCAGCAGCGCCTTTACCCATAGCATTTCTGATACTCCTAGAGCCATTGCTCTGTATTCTGCTTCAGCTGTCGACCGTGCTACCACTGACTGTTTCTTGCTTCTCCATGAAACTAGGTTTCCTCCTACAAAAATACAGTACCCTGTGGTAGACCTTCTGTCGTCTATGCAGCTTGCCCAGTCTGCATCGCAGTATCCCTCAACATCTGTGCATCCATTCTTCTTGAACCACAGTCCTTTTTTCGGCGTCCCTTTCAGATATCTTAGGATCTGAAATACTGCATCCATATGACCCGTTCTTGGATCATGCATATAGCGGCTTACAACACTTACTGCAAATGAGATATCAGGGCGAGTATGCCCTAGATAAATCAGTCTGCCTACTAGCCTTTGATATCTTTCGCGATCAACAGACTCTCCTGCTTCTGCTCCCATCTTGCACTTTTGGTCAATTGGAGTGACTGCTGCTCGGCATCCCAGCATTCCTGTCTCCTTCAGCAGATCTAGTGCATATTTCCTTTGTGAGAGAACAATTCCTTGTTCACCATCACACACCTCGATACCTAAAAAGTATCTCATCTGTCCTAAGTCCTTCACCTCAAACTCCTTAGCGAGTTTCGACTTCAGCTTAGTGATCTCATCAGCATCATCACTTGTGATCACTACATCATCTACATATACAGCAAGTATAGTAATGTGGCCCCTTGCATGCTGGAGAAAGACAGTATGATCTGCATTTGTCTGATGGTACCCCATGCCAGTAACAGCCCTTCTGAATCTGTCAAACCAGGCTCGAGGAGATTGCTTCAGCCCGTACAGCGACTTCTTCAGTTTGCACACTTTTCCATGTGACGTTCCTTCACCTGAATCTGACACAGAGTAGCACCCCGGAGGAGTCTCCATGTATACTTCTTCTTGCAGGTCTCCATGAAGAAATGCGTTCTTTACGTCTAACTGATGTAGCTTCCACCCATAGTTTGCTGCAATGGAGACCAGCGTTCTTACGGTACTCATCTTCGCTACTGGGGCAAAAGTCTCATCATAGTCGATGCCATACGTCTGGGTATAGCCTTTTGCAACCAGTCTCGCCTTGTACCGCTCAACTTTTTCTTCTGGTGTCTCCTTTACTGTGTACACCCATTTGCATCCCACAGCTTTCTTTCCTTCAGGTAATGGCACCAGCTCCCATGTCTTATTTTTCTCTAGTGCCCCAAGTTCTTCCATCATTGCAGCTTTCCATCTTGGGTCCTTCTTTGCTTCCTCAAATTCTTAGGTAAAGAAGTGGAGTCTAATGAAGTGAGGAAGGCTTGATAAGTCGGAGAGATATTAGAATAAGACAAGTAGTTGGCGATATCATGTTCATAATCTTGATAACGAATAGGAGCCTTTCCCGCATTAATGCGAGAAGACCTCCTTAAGGGAACAATAGGTGGAGGGAAAAGCATACCATCCGAGTCGGAGAGACCCGCTTCCGAATCCGAATGATCCGGTACGGAAGTAACATCTTCAGGAGTTGGGGCAGGAGTAGACGAAGGACTTGGCACATTTGGCACAGGGCACGGCACAGTACTGGACCTCTGCTGTCTTCTTCTGTAAACTTGGAGCTCCTTTTCCCTTGTCTGCTTCTCCCCCTGCGTAATGTATGTATTGTCTTCTTCGTCCTCCGTATCAGTATCATCGATACTTTCTCCCCCTTTCTTCCAGTTTGTCACGACAGGACAAAGTACCGATCCGACAACTACGTTTGGGCGTACTACCTCCCCCTCACGTCTAACACCCTCTGTGGGAGGCGTGTTCCCAAACGCAGAACCTTCGTCCGAACCATAATAAGGTTCCAGCTCTCTGAATGTAACGTCCATGCTTACAAACAGCTTCCGTTCAACCGGGCTCCAGCAAACGTAACCCTTCTGTGTCCCGGTGTACCCAACAAAGACACACTTAACTGCTCGAGGATCCAGCTTACCAACACCAGGCCGGTTATCGTGGACGAAGCATACGCAACCAAAGACTTTCGGAGGAACGGTGTACGCAGTTGTCCCCGTGAGCATCTCCAAAGGCGTCTTCCAGTCCAGTAATTGAGAGGGCATCCTGTTGATGAGATAAGAGGCTGTCAAGACAGCCTGCCCCCACAAAAATTTAGGGACATTCATAGCCAGCATCATTGTCCGAGCCACCTCCAGCAGGTGCCTATTCTTTCGTTCGGCAACACCATTTTGAGCCGGTGTATAAGCACAAGAGGTTTGATGCAGTGTACCATGAGAGGATAAATACGCAGCAAACCTCTTATGGGTATATTCCGTCCTATTATCCGACCGGAAACACTTAACACGAGCATTATACTGTGCCCTCACCCGTTGATGGAAGCTTAGAAATGCCTCGAAAACATCACTTTTATTCTTCAGCAGGTAGACCCACGTTACGCGGGTAGAGCAATCAATAAAAGTAACAAACCATCTATAACCGTTAACACCGTTGATAGGACAAGGGCCCCACACATCGGAATGAATCATATCAAAAGCAGCAGAACATCGATGTCCAGAACTCATATAGGAGCTTCTGGTATGTTTTCCCAACTCACAAGCATCACAAACTAACAACTCTTTATTTGCTTTTTGATATAAGGACGGATACAATCGACTAATAACGGGAAAAGAAGAATATCCTACACGCCGATGTTGGAGGAGTAGCTCGGCTTCGACACCTCGACTTCGAACTTCCGGTAGGGCGTCTGCAACCAAAGATGTCAGTGCTCTATCCAGACCGTTCCTGTCCAAGTACCATAGACCCTTATGCCATGTGCCAGTGCCCAGTCGTCTTCCCGTTCCCTTCTCCTGAAAAGTTACCTTAGGAATATCAAAGGAAACAATACAGTTTAGATCAAGGATAATGGCGCTAATGGAAATAAGATTGACAGGAAAGGAATGAGCATGTAAGACATTAGATAGAGTGATGGAAGGAGTGCAATCAACAGTGCCTTTACCCGTAACCGGCCTGTAGGTACCATCAGCAGTCTGAATGCTTTCTGGCGGCGTTAGAGTAGAGTATTCCCGGAACTCTCCTCGGGACCCCGTGACATGGCAAGATGCCCCAGAGTCCATAATCCAAACTGGCTGAGAGACAGATGCAAGAGCACGCGGAGGTAAACCGGCACTGGTTTGGGAGAAGTAAGTGCAGTAATCTCCTGTAGCGGACGGCGCCCCAGGAATGACCTGTCTTTCACCGGAACCAAGCTTTGAGCCGCGCATCTTCTCGAGAACTTCCCTCTCAAATGGAGTGATGTCCGCCAGCTGATTGTCCCCACCTTCATCCGCCAGATGCGCCTTATTGCCTCCAGAGTAAGTGCCCCTTCCACCACCGTAGCTGTCTCGACCACCTCGTCGTCCACCGCGACCACGACCCCGACCATTCGAGGGAGTCCGTGTCGGTTTTGGGCAAAAGCGGATGTAATGCCCTGTGTCACCACAGTTGTGGCAAACGCCTCCCGTAGAAGGAGGCTGTGTGAAAGTGGCAAGAGCAGATGTGTCAACTCCGGCCTGCTCCCCCTGGGAGAGACCCTTGGTAGGCATCAGCTTCAACCGTGCTTCTTCTTGTGCCATGGCAGCTATGGCGTCTTCTAATGTCAGCAGCGTCGGTTGTGCGAGAAGTACATTCCGCCGTTGCTCAAACGTTGGGTTGAGCCCCTTCAAAAACTTCATCATCCGTTGCCGCGAGATATAATCCAGAAATTTCTGGAAATATTTTGCAAAAGTCGGTTCAACCTGAGCATCCTCCATGCCAAGAGGATCATAATGGTCAAGATCAGACCAGTACTTCTTCAACAAGACAGCGTACTCAGAGATAGTACGATCGTCTTGGAATACCCTATCGAGCTCATCCTGCAGTTGGAAGACTCGCATGGGGTTACCCGAACCGGAGTACATGTCTTTCAACGTCCTCCAGATATCAGCAGCTCCCTCCATTGCTTCAACGTTACCCGACACTTGGTCGGTCAAAGAGGCTGTCAACCAACCAGCCACGACATTGTTGACAATGTCCCATACAGCAAACTCCTTCGAGGAGTGATCGACAGGGGCCTTGGTGGTGCCATCTACATAACCAACCAAGCCACGTCCCTTCAGCGTCCGCATCGCCTGCCGCGACCATTTCAAGTAGTTGGTCGTGCCTTCCAACTTCGTCTCCAGCTTGTCCAACTTTCCCATTTTGTACGGTGACGGATCCACATCAGTATGGGTCACGCGTGGGGTCGCCTCCGGTAATCTCTTGGTCAGGAGATCCTCGACCAGGGCCTTCATTTCTTCAACAAGCTCTTCTTAAACCGTTCTATCTAGATTTTCTTAATGGCCTCCAAGAACTTTCTCTTGCAAAGCCTCCTCAAAACCTTAAGTCAACCAGCCCTAACGCATGGAGAAGTTCTTATAAAGGATTGCCAATCCAACCCTAAGTTTGGGAACAATCTTGGTTGTCGAAATAACATCCTTTAATATGAAATGCACATAAAATGAACCATCATCGACCCAGAATACCGTAAGGGAGGTTTTTAGACCCCCAAACTTGCTGAAAACTTCGATGCCTATACTAGCAGTATACTACCAATATTCTACTTGATATTCTTCAGCTGTAGACAGTTCCATATCGATGCTTCAACTCCGACCAGGCTTCTCCAATCATCGGACAGCTTCCGTAGCACTCCATAGTTGAACACGAGACATATACAACAACTCCACATTGGTTTGTTGTTCAACTATCCACCACATGAGATTATTAGCGATACTCCGTGCCAACTCTTCTTTTGTTTCTCCTTACCGACACAGCTTTATCTAGAAACACCAAACTAAATCACTGACAGAGCCTTGCCCATAACTGAATATGACCTCTGACACGATTTTAACCCAGAACTGCGAAACTGTCTCTGACATGGTCTTTACCTAGAACCGCGAAACTCTCTGTCTACGGCCTTTGTCCAAGAACCGCGAAACTGTCTCTGACATGGTCTGCCCAAAACTATACTATCGAGACCGAGTATCTTCCTCTACCTCTTTCTCTGTAATGACGACCGTCCTACCAGTGATATGTGCTTCCGTCTAACTGATACAAATTCGATGATAGTCTATATCTCTTCCTAACCACAAAGTTGCCCTTTACTATTTTTAGCAAATTGCTTTGGCCAATAAACTTACATCTTATCACATTCAACACGCCTAAAGAAACGCGGTTATGCTTAGGTTTAGGTTCGGAACGTGTCTCATATTAACAAGTGTCTGAATCACTCCATCAAACATACGAAGCTTTAAGTTTCATATGCTAATGGTTTTGCACAATGCATTGTTCCCTAAGATAACAACACCACCATCGAACTACTTATCGGTGTTGTATCACTCCATCTTGGGACATATATGGTATTGACACTCCGAGTCAAGAATCGAAGCTTCGGAGAAATTGTCCTTCCCGCTATGTAACGTAAGCACATCACGCGATAACTACTCAACTTCCGTTGTAACATTGTCCCTGACTGCTTGAACTAGACCCTTCTTCTCCGACTACAACTTATACTTCAGACAATGCTTCTTCATGTTCCTCGCTTCTTCATGTTCCTCGACTGTTTACAGAAAAAGTTATGTTCTGTTATCCTGTCCAGATTTGGATTTCTACCTTCCACTCTTGCCGCTATCCTTATTCTTCGACTTCCCTCTTTCCTTGGCAATAAATTCGAATGACTTGGCCTCTACATAATCTCGTTAGTAAGAAGAGTTGTAGTCACATCCTCCATCTCGATAGTCTCCTTCCTATAAAGGATTGTTGTGACCAAATAGTCATACGACCCCGAAAGCGAAGATAGAAACATTAGCGCTTAGTCCTCCTCCTCTAACTTTATTTAGAGACACAAAAGATCATTAACTATATTATTGAAGTTGTTCAAATGGTGTAGAATTTGGGTCCTTTTCTTCATACATAAATTGTAGAGTTGCTTCTTAAGATACAATTTGTTAGACAACGACTTTGTCATAATACAAGCGTTCTAGCTTCAACCATAAATCGGCCACATGGAGCTCTATCGTACTTTGTGCCCTCTGATCCATGTCATTCCACTCCATGCCGACAACGACCTTAAACAACCCTTCTTTCACAAAGATTGTCTTAACCCTTCTCTACCACAAAGAAAATTTTCATTTACCGTTAAATTTTTTCACCTCAAACTTGATGTTATTAGCCTTGTTACTCGTCATACAGAAATTCCGAAATAGAGAAAATCCCCCCTTGGACCTTAGCGAACCAACGATTCAAAGACTCTCGATTTACGAAGATAGAGAGAGGAACAATGTCGTCACCTACCGTGACCTAGATCCAAGAATTTGAAATCTTGACGATTCTTTTAACTATGATACCAATTGTTGTAGTCCCAAATGAAAGTGACGAAAGCGACAAACAATAACCTTAACGATGGCGATAATTGTTGGAGTCCAGTCTGGATTTGGTAAGAGCAAATTTTGGAGCCCGAATATGGTAAAAGATTTAATTTGATATGATTTGGAAATCTACATTAAATATCTGATTTAATTAGATTTACAAATTTGTATCAAATATTTAATTTGACCATATTTGGACGTCCATAATTGGTGATGGGATATAATCTGCACCGTTGGTTGTTGGTGGACGCTAGATCTGATGGTGAACTACTTTTAGGGTTTTCTCACCCTAAAATTAGGTTTTTCGTCTTATTTACATGAGGTGAGGTTGGAGGCACAAAAGGAAGACACAAAGTGAAGATTCGGGGTGCTCGTCCACAAGAAAATCTAAAAGAAAGTTCGTACTTTACTCTTAGGACTTCGTCATCCAAGACAGAAGGAAAAAGAAGATCTAATCGAGGAGTCATCAACTTCGGTTAGGGAGATTGCTAGGGGTTGGTGAGCGATCTCAATTGTAATCTTTTATTTTTCTTCTCGAGAGTGGTGAGGGGTTGAACCTATTAGGACAAAGGATTTAACGTGAGTTCTGTCAATCTTGTAATTTCATCTGAATTATTAAAGGTTGGAATTTGTCCAGGTGACGTACGTCACCGCCATATACTTGTCTTCATCTTGTGCTTGGTGTTTATTAGACGGGGGTTGGTTTTGATCAGGTGGGTTGGCAAACGCTTCCGCACACGTCCAACAATTGGTATCAGAGCTTTGGAGGTTCTGGCAACCATGTCTACGGAGCAGATGAACACTCGTATGATCACCATCACAGGAGAAAACTGGACAACTTAGAATCCAAGGATACAGGATCTACTCTGGTGCAAGGACTTGGTCCGTTGGAGGACGACAGCGCAAAACCAACAGACAAAACTGTTGAAGACGAAAAACGACTGGATCGGAATGCCGTTCGATTCATCCGCCAATGGTTGGATGATTCGGTGTTTCACCACATGTCCATGGAGAGTTCGGCAAAAACACTGTAGGAGAAGCTGCATTCGTTGTACGAAAGGAAGACAGTTGGCAACAAGGCGTTTTATTCGCCAACTCGTCAACTCGAAGCACACGAAGGGTGCCCTAGTGGCACAACATCTGAACGAGATTCAGGGTATCATCAATAAGCTGTTTGTGATGAAGATGGTGATTGATGATGAGCTTCAGGCCCTACTGCTCTTTAGTTCTCTGCCGGAAAGCTGGGAGACGTTGGTGGTGTTGGTGAGCAACTCCGCGCCTGATGGAGTTGTCACGATGGAGGCAGTCAAAAGTAGCTTGTTGAATGAGGAGGTCCGGCACAAACAAGTGGAATCGTCGCAGGAGTCCGCTCTGGTAGCTTCCTACAGGAAGGAAAGACCCAAGTCACAAGCGAGGACATGGGAGAGTTCTCGGGATCTTGCGATTGTGGACCGCAAGGAGGGCTACTATCACTATAGCGAAAGGGGTCGTATCAAAAGAAACTGCATGAAGCTCAAAGCTGAGAAGGCCAAAGGCAAGGACGATCAGAAGGATCTCACGACATTTGGAGATATCATCATCGCAGCGACCGACGCAGAGGAACCTTATGGCATGTGTCATGATGGCGACTGGGTTATGGACACGGGAGGCGTCGTATCACGCCACTCCACATAGGAGGATCTTCACGTCATACCGCGGCAGCAGATTTGGCCATGTGAAGATGGACGACAAGGACGGCTGCAGTTGTAGGCATCGGTGATGTGCACTTGACGACGGAGTTTGGTGAGAAGCTTGTCCTCAAGGCTGTGCGACATGTACCGAATTTGTGCTACAACTTGGTTTCGGTAGGAAGACTGGCAGATGATGGTTGTCTCAGTCTGTTTGGAGACAAAGATTGGATGTTTACGAAGGGTTCCCAACAGCTGGCTCGGAGAGATTTGTGTTGTGGCATGTACAGGCTCAAGACATTAAGCTGTACAGGCAGACCACAGACACCGGATGGAGGCTCGAAGGATGTTCGACAGAAGGTGGATCGTCGAGAACTTGCTGAGGGGCTTCTAGATGCTTTGAAGGATACAGAGGATTCGGTTCGGCGAGACAAATCGACGGATGGTGATGAGTCAAAGATTGAGGGTCAGTCGTCGGTTCCATAACAGTTGGTCGGTCTCCAGGGAGGGTTGCTCTACGGATCCAGTTTTGACGACAGATGGTTTGTCAAAGTTTCACGAAACGACATCGGTTTCGACAGTTTGAAGCCAGAGAGGAGATCAAGTTTTGCAGCAAACTTAATCTAAGGCAGGAGTATCATCATTCACACAGTTCAAGGGGAGTTGTGGGTCATCAACGGCGTGCACAGTGCGTGATGTTCTGCTCGAGGACGCATGTGTATGGAGGAGCTTCAAGTTTGGACATGAAGGTAGGCAGGTTCAGGAGTTCGAATCTCGTGGAACCGCACCGTCCGCTTGGATGGGCCAGCCAAGGGTGAAGCAGCTCGTCGGAACGTTAACACTTTCCGGTGGAAGACGGAAGTCAGAGACAAGCAGCCGAGACTTACGGTGAGGCGGATCGTCATGGACTTCGGTCTCGGTCGTGTCATTGATATCGGCAGATTTCCAGTGGTGCTACGCATGGCAGCTAGCGTCGACGTGACGGTCGAGGAGCTGGAGACAAAGGAAGATGCAAAGCAGCTCGGGGGATCGGAGATCAATGGCATGGAGGAACAGGAACTCTGTCGCAGGACGACAGACATAGAGTCCAGTTGAGTAGTCATGGGGTCAACATCTTATCACCAGACTGGAGGGGAAAATTGTTGGAGTCCAGTCTAGATTTGGTAAGAGCAAAATTTAAAGCCCAAATATGGTAAAAGATTTAATTTGATATGATTTGAAAATCTACATTAAATATCTGATTTAATTAGATTTACAAATTTGTATCAAATATTTAATTTGACCATATTTGGACGTCCATAATTGATGATGAATATAATCTACACCGTTGGTTGTTGGTGGACGCCATCTGATGGTGGACTACTTTTAGTGTTTTCTAGCCCTAAAATTAGGTTTCTCATCTTACTTATATGAGGTGAGAGTGGAGGCACAAAGGGAAGGCACAAAGTGGAGATTTGGGGTGCTCGTCTACAAGGAAATCTAAGAGAAAGTTCGTACTTTGCGCTTAGGACTTTGCCATCCAAGACAGAAGGAAGAAGAAAATCTAATCGAAGAGTCGTCAACTTCGGTTAGGGAGATTACTACGGGTTGGTGAGTGATCTCAATTGTAATCTTCTGTTTTTTTCTTGAGAGTGGTGAGGGGGTTGAACCTACTAGGGCAAAGGGTTCAACGTGAGTTCTGTCAATCTTGTAATTTCATCTGAGTTGTTAAAGGTTGGGATTTGTCCAAGTGACGTACGTCACCGCCATATACTTGTCTTCATCTTGTGCTTGGTGTCCGTTAGACGGCGGTTAGTTTTGATCAGATGGGTTGGCAAACGCTTCCACACGCGCCCAACAATAATAACAAGGCACCATAAACCGAAGAATTGCATCCAAGAACAAACACGCAAACTCACAATATTTAGTATGGTTTGGTCAAGTTCGACCTACTCACATGACTAGGAAATAAATAACTTTATTGAATCAATAAGAGAGAAAACCTTAGAAGGATAACACACATAAACCGTAATGTGAAACCCTCTCTTTACGAAATCTCTAACGAGCTCTCCTTCAAACTCTCTCTTTAGAGTCCCTTGATGGCCTCCAAGAACTTTCTCTTGCAAAGCCTCCTTAACACCTCAAATCAACCAGCCCTAGGACATGGAGAAGACCTTATAAAAACCCCAAATCTAGCCCTAAGTTAGGAACAATCTTGACCATCTAAATAGCATCATTTAATCTGAATCATACACAAAATGAGCGAGCCCCAACCCAACCATTATATTGCCATTATACCGTGAGGGGAGATTATACCCTCAGAACTTGCTGAAAATTTTGGCATACTTACCAGTATACTGGAAGTATACTACCAACATTCTTGCTTGATACTCTTTGGTTATGGACAGTCTAGTAGAGATGCTTCTCCAGGGCTTCTCTGATCATCGGACGGCGTTTGCAGCACTCAATAGTTGAACACGAGCCATATACAACAAGTGCCAAAGTAGTATTATCCTATATGTTTGTGTGTGCATGGACCCATGCATGTGTTTCTGTTGTGTGAGTGTGTTCTAGGCACCCTCCTGACCCAGATTGAAGTTAAAAGTATTTAGATGAATGTGAATTCAATTACAAACATATCTGGAAAAATATCATATGTTGCAAAGTACTCTATATGAGCCAAGTGTAAATATCACAACTACAAACTAATGCTAATAATACTTAAAGAAAATAACAAAACTGAAACCCTTCCAAGCGGAAATCAATGGATTCCATACCTCTGTTACATATCATGAGTGGATATTGTGTCATACATTATCACTGAACAAATAATTGTGGTATCTAATTCAACCAAAATAAAATCTACCTTCACATAATAAAAGGAAAATTTAGATATGTTTAACCTCTTACCTGGCTCAACATTTGTTGTCGCATATGTGATGCCATCAGGAACATTCGAGTCATTGTAGCGGTAGGGTCCCAACCCATTGAAGAGAACACCATCGGGTACTCCAATACCCTTTCCATTATCAAGGGCTTCCCGAAGCTCCTGTTCCTTGCCAAGTTAGTATAGTCCGAAGCATTTCTATAATATTATTGTAGTTCTCAGACAATGTTGATAAGTAGCTAATCTAACCTTGTAATCCTTAGTATACCAGTCACTTATAATGATTGTTATATCTCCGTCTGGCGTCCCAAAAGGAACTGGAATAACATCTCTGTTATTTATGATAATACCTCCATAACCACCTACAGCTTTCTGAAAGTGGGTAGAAGGGAAATAAAAGAAACTCCCGATCTGGTCTTTGACCTGAAATTGGTACGTCCAGTTCCAGCCAGAAGGAATGGGACAATTGGTCCCAAGAACACCATCCTGCCAAGAGTTCTTTCGATGCTGCAAACCATTCCTAAATTATAATCATTATTCAACATTTATCACAGCTGTCATGAAAGTGCTAACTGAAATGTAGAAGTTATGGTAGATACCATGTGACAAGAAATGGTTCATCTAAATGGTTTACAACATTGACAACTACATTCCAGTTTGTTGTCACGTTGAGGATTGGTCCTGGGAACTGTCCATTGATTCCAATAACCTGCATTTACAATTTAGAGCAAACTATTAGTTATGTTCAAAAGAATTCTGAGGGATTCCAATTATCATGTGAACCTCGAATTTTATAAAAAGATCTTAGCTTATGATCACATCCTCTACACCAGAAAAGTACTTGTACTACTCCCATAGAAGTCTGACTAGCAAAATTCACTACCTATTAACTTCCTAGTATATTGGTGATAAATTGGTGAAGACATGCCCCCACAAAACCAACTATAAGCTCGCCTAGTCACTACTAGCCTAATTGTAGAGATTTTAAGTGATTATTATTGGAATAGAGACTACATATATATAGGAGAGGCTAGCCTCCTCTCCTATCATTCTAGGCAATGTGGGACTAAAGCCCAATAACACTTAACACATATCAACACTCCCCCTCAAGATGGACGAAAGATATTCACTAAACTCATCTTGTCACATCCTCTCATCATGCTGATAGAACTAAGCCCCTTTGTCAGTCCGTCTGCTACCTGATCTTTGGTTGGAACGTAGCCCAGCTCTAGTATTCCTTTCTCCAGCTTTTCTTTGATGAAGAATCTGTCAATCTCGATATGCTTGGTCCTGTCATGCTGCACTGGATTGTTGGCAATACTAATAGCTGACTGGTTGTCACACCATAGCTTCATCTTGGCTCCCTGGTCCAGTTTTAGCTCCGTCAGCATATTCTTCAACCACAATAGTTCTGTGACTCCCAAGGCCATAGCTCTATACTCTGTTTCAGCTGTTGATCTGGCCACCACTGACTGCTTCTTACTCCACGAGACCAAGTTGCCTCCTACAAATATGCAGTAGCCCGATGTGGATCTCCTGTCGTCAGCACAGCTAGTCCAGTCAGAATCACAATAGCCCTCGATGCTTACATAATTATTTCTTCTGAAGATCAGTCCCTTCCCGGGGGCTCCCTTCAAGTACCTCAGAATCTGGTATACTGCGTCCATATGACCCTTCCGGGGGTCATGCATGTAGTGGCTCACTACACTGACCGCAAAGCTGATATCAGGTCGAGTGTGGCTCAAGTAGATCAACTTGCCCACCAATCTCTGATATCTATCCCGGTCAACTGGTTCTCCAGTTTCAGCATCCAGTTTGAACTTCTGGTCTATCGGTGTCGTAGCTGGTTTGCATCCCATCATCTCCGTTTCCGTAAGCAGGTCCAGTGCGTACTTCCTTTGAGAAAGAACGATTCTCTCATTATCTCGAGCAATCTCAATCCCAAGGAAGTATCGAAGAGGGCCAAGATCCTTCACCTCAAACTCCTTGCCAAGCTTTCCTTTGAGTTGGGCGATCTCCTGCTCATCATCGCCTGTGATAATCATATCATCTACATATACCGCAAGCATGGTGATGTGGCCTCCACTTCGTCTGAAGAAGACAATGTGATCAACATTGATCTGCTGATATTCCATCCCTATCATTGCTCTCCTGAACCTGTCAAACCATGCTCGAGGAGACTGCTTCAGTCCATAGAGGGACTTCTTCAGTCTGCAGACCTTGCCTTCTGTCTGTTTGGTGCCGAATCCTGGTGGTATCTCCATGTACACCTCCTCCACTAGATCCCCATGAAGAAATGCATTCTTCACATCCGGTTGGTGTAGCTTCCACCCTCCATTGGCTGCCAGGGAGATCAAGGTCCTGACAGTGCTCATCTTCGCCACTGGTGCAAAGGTCTCGTCATAGTCGATGCCGTACGTCTGACTGTATTCTTTTGCCACCAGTCGAGCTTTATAGCGCTCAACCTGTCCATCTGGATTCTGTTTCATAGTAAAAACCCATTTGCATCCGACTGCTCTTTTTCCTTCTGGCAGTCTCACCAGCTCCCAAGTGTGGTTCTTCTCAAGAGCTCTCAACTCCTCATGCATTGCCGTTTTCCACTTTGGATCGTTCTTGGCAACCTGTCAATTGTTAGGTACAGTAATACTATCCAAAGATGCTATAAATGCTCCATGAGAAGAAGAGATATGATCATAAGAAACAAACTTAGCAAGGTCCCAACCATATCTGTCCGGAAGATGTCCCGCATTACTGCGAGTAGTCTTTCGTATAGGTAGCGGTATGGGAGAAGTAGGAGGAATGATATCACCTGAGGAGGGTGGTGGTGTAGATGAGGAGGATGGTGGTGTCTCAGGAGTTGAGACAGACGCATGCAAGGGACTTAGCACTGCACTGTAGGTACTGGTACTGCAGTTTGCTTCTATCTCCTGCTGTAGGTAAGTAACTCCCCCTGAGCCGTAGGCCTGATACTTCTTATCTCCTCCCCCTGTTCTGCTTCACCTTCATGTTTCTCCTCAACCGTGCCTCTATGACATACTTCTAGATCGGTTACCACCAAGTTCTCCATCTCTCCCTCTCGCCTTATACTGGTAGTATTAGGCGTGTTGTGCGAAGTTCCCTCCTGGCGGTAATATGGCTCATGCTCTCGGAAGTGGACATTCATACTAACGAACTTCTTCTTCTCTACTGGACTCCAGCACACATATCCCTTCTGAGTCGCTGAGTAGCCCACGAAGATGCACTTGACTGCACTGGGGTCAAGTTTCCTAACTAATGGTCTGTTGTCTTTCACAAAGCACACACACCCGAATACCTTTAGTGGGAGTATCCCACTATTATTGCCTTGTAATACTTCACATGGGGACTTCCATCCCAGGACTTTTGAAGGCATCATGTTGATAAGTTGAGCTGCTGTCAATACTGCATGTCCCCATAGATTTTGTGGGACATTCATGTCGATCATCATACTTCTTGCGGTCTCTAGCAGGTGTCGGTTCTTCTTTTCTGCTACTCCATTTTGTGCTGGTGTGTATGCACAGCTGGTCTGGTGCTGTATTTCGTGTGCTGACAGGTACTCTGCAAGTGTCCTGTTGGTGTACTCCATTCCATTGTCAGACCTCAGTACCTTCACTACTGCATTGTACTGAGTCTAGACATGTTTATGGAAGTCCCGAAAGCAAGCAAATACTTTACTCTTATTTTTCATTAAATACAGCCAGGAGACACGAGATGCACAATCAATAAATGAGACAAAGTACTTATATCCATTCATAGTGTTAGTAGCACATGGACCCCAAATATTATAATGTACTACCTCAAAAACAAGAGAACTCTTATGACCAGTACAAACATATGAGCTTCTAGTAAGCTTTCCTAACTCGCATGCATCACATACTAATTTCTGTTTATTTGATTTCGCATAAATATCTGGATACAACTTACTTAGAGTATCAAAAGAAGAATGTCCCATCCTCCTATGATGAAGTATCAAAGTATCTTCAGTCCTCTGTTGCAGCTCTCTCATTCCAGCCTTCTCTGCCATAGATATCAATGCTGAGTCCAGTCCTTCCCGATCTAGTTACCACAGTCCCTCATGCCAGGTGCTAGTCCCAAGTCTTCGTCCCGTCTCTTTCTCCTGGAAGATCACCTTAGGAATATCAAAAGAAACAGTGCATTTTAGTTGGAGAATTATAGAACTAATAGATAAGAGACTGACTGAAAAGGATGGAGCATGTAACACATTGGATAATCTTACTGAACCTGTACAATTAAAAGTACCCTTACCGACCACTGGTTGGAAAGTGTCATATGCAGTCTGAATGGTGTCTGCTGGTGCTAGGTGAGTGTATGAAGAAAACTCACTAGCGTTCCCGGTCACATGCCGAGATACTCCTGAGTCGATAATCTAGTCTGACGTTTTAAGGGAAGACATAGATGCAAAAGCGAGTGACTCGTCAGTACCTTCTGATGGGTGAGCATACATAGCGGCGTTGCCTCCGAAGAATGGGGTGGATGTCTCCTCTGCTCCGCTCCTCCTGTCTCCTTCGGTCGACGCTCTCTGCTTTCTCTCCAGCAGGTCCAGTAGTGCATGATCCTCCTCAGTAAAGGTGCCACCAGCTCCTCCATTCCCTTCTGCCACCAGCAAGTTTGCCCGATAGCCTCCTCGGCCTCCTCGACCACGTCCACGTCCAATATATCCTCGTCCTCGTCCACCACCTGAGTCTCCCTCCTTAGGTGGTTTGGTACAAGCATATCGATGATGGCCCATCTTCCTGCAGTTGTAGCACTGTCGATTGTGTTGCCAGAGCTCTCCCTTAGATCCTGTGTCACCCGAGCTAGCAGCTGCTAGTGCTGACTTTGCTTCGGGGGGACCACCTGTCCCTGTCTGTAATCTGATCCGCGTCTCCTCCTGGATCATGGCTGAGATAGCCTCCTCGAGACTAGGGATCTCTGGTTGGGCGAGGAGTAAGGTTGTCCTCTGTGCAAATGCTGCAGTCAGTCCTTTGAGGAATTTCATCGTCCTCTCCTGTAGACACACATGTCTCTCCTTGCACTTCGGGTCCCCGCAGCTTGCCCGTTTCGAGGAGTGATCATAATCCAGCCAGAGACGCTCCAACTCCGTAGCGTACTCATGTACCGTCTTCTCCCCTTGTACGGTGTCATCGATCTCCCCTTTTATCTGGAAGATCCGTAGGTTGTTTCCCACGCCATCATAGGTTCTCCTCAACTTCTCCCATACGTCTTTCACCATCTCAATGCCATCTACTGTGGAAGCAATAGACTGGACTAAGAAATTGAGAAGCCAGATGTAAATCACCATATGAGTGAATTTCCACTCGTCGCGTCCTGTCGAGCCCTCTTCCGGCTCTTTCTTCTCGTCCGTCAAGAATCCCTCCAAGTTCTTTCCTGCAAGGGTTCTTCTCACCCGTCGTGACCAACTCAGATAGGTGGCTGGTCCATCCAATTTCAGATCGATGGAGGGTAGTTCCAACTTTGGCGGCGCTCGTGTCGTGCTATCACCAGCCGACACCTTTATCAACTTCATCAACGTCGCCACATCGTCAGCATCCAGCTTCTTGAGGATCGTCTCCATCGATGCTTCTTCTCGATCACGTCACATTTGCTCCACGACTCATGCTTGTCCTCGTCGTCCTCTCCTAAATCCGAATATGTCTGGTTTCATCGGATCTAGGCATCATCGGCATCTCCTTGAGAATCTCATATGAGATAAATCTTCAAGAACGATTTTAGGCTTCCCTACACTGTAGGTGCCACGGATGAAATAAATCTCAAGTTTAGGCTTACCTACACCGTAGGTGCCACAGATGAGATAAATCTCAAGTTTAGGCTTACCTACACAGTAGGAGCCCTAAAAGTGGTGTGCACGGAGCAGTGTTGTAAAAATTCCTCTAGGCGGCCGACTAGTCCCCGACTAGTCGCTAGTCGGCCGCCGCCGACTCGACTAGGGGCTAGTCCCCGACTAGTCACTTGTCGGCCACCATCGACTCGATTAGGGGCCGGTCCATCCAAAATTAGCTAAATTGGTACTAGTCTGGGCTGCCGTCGACTTCGTCAAGGCAGCCGTCGTCGACTCTTTACTTTGTTGCTGCTTTTTTCTATTTTTGAAAAAGGTGACTAGCCTACTCTTTTTCTATTTTTACTTTTGCTTCGTTATCTCTTTGCTACTGTTGTTGTGGCTCTTTTTTTTAATTTTTGCTTGTTACTTTTTTTTTGCTTTTGCTTGCTATTGCGGCTGTAACTCTCCGTGCAAAATAGTAAGTTGTTAACATATTATTTAAATATTTATCGAAATAGAAATTTATGCAAAATAATGAATAAGAAAATGCACTGTAGTCTGCGATAATTAAAAGTTCAACAATTAACATTATTTTTTAAAATATTTTTATAACATATTACATATATATATATATATATATATATATATATATATATATATATTCATTAAAAATTCTAAACCGACTAATCCGACTAGTCCCCGAGTAGTCTCCGAGTAGTCCGATTAATCCGTAGTCCCCACGAACCGACTAGCGGCCGACTAGCAATTTTTACAACCTTGGCACGGAGGCACCCACGGCAGCAGCAGCGGCAGTAGCAGCCGCAGCAGCGGGAGCGGCGCAACAGTGGCAGCGGCGCAGCCGAAGCGGCAGCGGCTCAGCAGCGGGAGCAGCGGCGCAGTAGCTGCAGCGGTAGCGGCGGCGTGGGGGAGAAAGGGAGGGCGAGATTAGAGGTAGGATTTGTGTGAAAATGGTGGCTCTGACGGTATTCTAAGCAAGTTTAGGCTCTGATACCATGTAGAGATTTGAAGTGATTATTATTGGAATAGAGACTACACATATATAGGAGAGGCTAGCCTCCTCTCCTATCATTCTAGGCAATGTGGGACTAAAGCCCAATAACACTTAACACATATATCAACACTAATAAAGATGTTGAAAAATAACCAGTCTCTAGCACAACTACTAAACCCAGTGCATTGTATGTTGCATGATTGTAGTCAAGTGTTTATTCAGTAGTGATATGGTTTCTTGCTGGAATGGAATGCCTACTAAATCCAAGGAAAGGAAGTTTCCATGAATCAACATATAGACTTTTATGTTGTGCATCCGCAATATGAAACAATAGAAGACTTATATAGCCTTTTTTTTCAATGGTTCCAGGCACCCTAAAGTCTAAAGAGCACATTAACTTTTGTTTTTTTAGAAGTATTTGTTATCAAGGGATCGATCCGTTGGAATCAACTTACAAACATCGACTTTCAGCATGCTCATTTAGTACTTGTACTACTCCCAGAGAAGTCTGACTAGCAAAATTCACTACCAATTAACTTCCTAGTATATTGGTGATAAATTGGCGAAGACATGCCCCCACAAAACCAACTATAAGCTCGCCTAGTCACTACTAGCCTAATAAAGATGTTGAAAAATAACCAGTCTCTAGCACAACTACTAACCCCAGTACATTGTATGTTGCATGATTGTAGTCAAGTGTTTATTCAGTAGTGATATGGTTTCTTGCTGGAATGGAATGCCTACTAAATCCAAGGAAAGGAAGTTTCCATGAATCAACATATAATCTTTTATGTTGTGCATCTGCAATATGAAACAACAGAAGATGTGTATAGTCCTTTTTCAATGGTTCCAGGCACCCTAAAGTCTAAAGGGCACATTATGTTTTGTATTTGTTATCAAGGGATTGATCCGTTGGAATCAACTTACAAACATCGACTTTCAGCATACTCATTTAGTACACACCTTAGGGATAGTCCCAGACCCTCTCCATAATAACTGGAGATAAAAATGGGTTGTCGGTTAAGGATCCTAGATCGACCAATGCCTCTTTCAACTCAATAGGCATTCCCTGTGGCATCCTACTCTTTTTTACTTTCTTTCTTTCTTTTTTTGGGAGATCAGGATTGTGTCAGACCAATGTCGTTGTCATAAAGTTTATGAAAATAATTGATTACATGCTGAAGCAAAAGAAAAGAGGAGGGAACAAAAGGTCCTACACAGAGGACATAGCAACGTATTCTTCAAAATACAATCAGACACATGTCCTACCTTCTCAAAATTCTCGTGTCGCCATGCTTGTATCTTGTTGTACTGTGACAACATGTATGCGTCCATCAACCTAATCACACTCTAATCCTAAGTTGAATTAGTGATGTTTTAGACTGAATAATGTCAAGATGGATAACACAATTTCACCTTGTCACCATCCTATAACAAAGGTGTCATTCTCTTGTGAAAACCTAGACTTTGATAGTGGATTGTGTTTACACTTTACACACCGGGCCTACAAGGCATACCGATTGTACCAAAACCTAGCCCCACAAGTAGAATACCAGATTTTTGGTTGGGAGCTGGATTCAAGTAGCAGTATCTTTGTTATACAAAATCTGCCTAAAATGCATGATAAGATGACATTCGAATGTGGATGCACTACTCTGCTTGGATACCATGTAAAAGTCGAGAGTTACGTTTTGGATTATAGGGTACGAGTCATTTTTGTTCATCCACCAAAACTAGGATGGAAGTTCACCCTTCCACTCAGGGGTTGCCACGTGTCAACCTAGTTGTCAAAACTCGTGTGGATGTTCACAAAATTTACTCCCCAAGTAGTTTTAGACTGAGCATTGAGCAATGCTACTCTTACAACCAAAAGTGGTTGTAAGAGCTTACAACCGTCACGTGGCGGCCTTCCATTGGAGGAGGGGACATGGTGGACCCATGTTAGCATGGGGGAAGAGAGGGGTTGTAAGATAGTTGTAAGCATTTGGTTGTAAACTCAAGCATTTTTCTTTTAGAATTGATAAAAATGACAGTTGTCAACCCTATAACATCCATCCTAGTTTTGGTGGGTGAACAAAATGGACTCTATATGGTACCATGTAAAAGCCTAGAGTTATGGTTTGGGTTATAGGGCAAAATATATTATAGGGTACCATGTAAAAGCCTAGAGTTATGGTTTGGGTTATAGGGTAAAATATATTATACTATCCCAAGAAAGCTGTCATGTAGACTTAGTTAACAACACAAGAGAAACCAACCAAATCGTGGCAGAAATATACGGAACCAAAGATAAGGGCCGGCAACAGAACAAACTGAGGGGTTTATAAATAGATATTTCCTAACCTTATCCATAGCAAGAAGGAGTTTACAACTATTAGAGAGAGAGAGAGGGGGATTGACAGGGTTGAGGGGTATATAAATTGGAGAGAGAAAGAGGGATTGACGGCTACTTCGAAGAGTATATCATTTTTGGGTGATCTTTTCTCGTCATCTTCTTTCTTCGTGAGTCTGTAATCTATTTTTTGTTCCAAGGAGTTGTGGTGATCCGTTTTGGATCGGTGAGAAGCCTGTAAGGAGTCTGTATCTCTTTATTTCAATAGTGGAGGCTTTTCAAGATTGGACTCCGATCATCCCGTGGTTTTTTTTCGCAAAAATTTTCCACGTCAAAATCGTTTGTATTTGCGTTGTTTCGTTCTTTGTGATTTAGGCGATTTGGGTTTTGCATTTTTGCTCGGTTCTCTCGCAGCACTTTGGTTTGGGAAAACGGTTTCCACATTTCGTTCCCAAGAGTGGTGTTGTTAGTGTGTGAGTGTTCTAGTAAGAGTGTACAAAAGTTTTTGTTGTGGGAGTGTTGTAGTAAACTTCGTACACATGAATCTTTTGTGGGTTCAATAAAATCGTCCAATTTTACTAAAGAGTTAAAACTGAACTAACTTGGGTTAATTAGGATTGAAGACATCCCAACATACCGGGCCTATAAGGCATACCAATTAGCACTAGCTCATGACTATCCTCATGTAATGTCAGTCTCTACCATTGTACCAAAACTCAGACCCACAAGTAGAATACCCGACTTTGGGTTGGGAGCCCGATTCAGGTAGCGGTATCTTTGTTACACAAAATCTTTCTAAAATGCACGATAAGACGAGATTCGAATGTGGCTGCGGTACTCTGCTCGGATACCATGTAAAAGTCTAGAGTTATGATTTAGAGTCTATTTCTGTTCACCCACCAAAACTATGATGGATGTTCACCATTCCGCTCAAAGGTTGCCACGTGCCAAACTACTTGTCAAAACTAGTGTGGATGTTCACAAAATCACTCCCATAGTGGTTTTAGAACGCCGAAAATAACACATATCAACACCCTTCAGTGGAAGGATGAACGTCCATCCCAGTTTTGGTGGGTGAACAAAATGGACCCTATAAGGTACCATGTAAAAGCCTTAAGAGTTATGGTTTGAGCTATAGGGTAAAATATATTATATTATCCCAAGAAAGGCTAATTCCAAAGGCCCTCCAAGTTTTACTTGGGGCTAGCCCATAGTTGACGGTCCTAACATTAATAAGGACTGCCAACTTCGTTCCCAGCCTATCTTAATATTCAAATTTTTTAGGACTGTTGGCAGTCCTACTTTATGTTAGGACTACCAACAAGTTGCAGTCCTAGGACTGGGCTAACCCCAAGTAAAACTTGGGGGACCTTTGGAATTAGCCCCCAAGAAACCTGTCATGTAGATGTAGACTTGGTTAACAGCACAAGAGAAACCAACCAAATCAAGGCAGAAACATAACTAAGGAAACCAAAGATGAGGGCTGGCAACAGAACTGACCTGCTGCTTGACTCCCAGGGGGGAGGCAGACATGAGGGAGACCTTCCAGTCATAGTACACAAAGGGATCTCCACCTAGAGCTCCGCCGGAGAGTAGAACAGCAGCAAGGAACAAGGAGGAGATCAGTCCTGGAGAAGAGGGGGAGGGGTGCATTGTGAGATCTGCTTGCTTGCTCCAGCTTTTGGTTTGTCACTTGTTTTTTTTTTCTTTCTTTTGTATATTTCTTACTCAGTGGGAATGCAGCTGCTGCTGCTGCTTACAGCTTGCTGCTTGCTGCTTTTTGGCTCTGGACACTCTAAAGACAGGACAAAGCTGAGTCAGAAGGAAAAGAAGGGGGTAAAAAAAAATTATTTATACATCAGTAAGTAAAATTGTGCTGTTATTTACTGCATTTAGTATGGACAGATCATGAGGCATTAGATTTGGAGTCCCACTTCAATACATCCAAAGTAAATAGTTTGTACTTTTGGATTTGGCAGGCTTAGAGTAGGTCACAGGATCGGACCGGCCCTGAGATAAGTCAAATAAAACTTGGGACTTGAATAATTCTTCAGCTACCAAAATGTCAGAGTCACGGATGTCCACTAGGACCAGCTGACAATAAGGATCAAGAGGCTACCGAAATTAGAGTAGGTCATAGGATCGGGACCGGCCCTGAGATAAGTCGAACAAAACTTGGGACTTGGATAATTCTTCAGCTACCAAAATGTCAGGGTCACGGATGACCACCAAGACCAGCTAACAATAAGGATCAAAGAGGCTACCGAAATTAGCTCCAAAATAGAACAACTCAGCCCTCCAGGCCGACCCTGCACAGAATATTGGTGGCATCTTGAGATAGAAATATAAGTTTAAGTTAGATTTTGGTTGGATTATTTAGCAATAGGATCTTGTATAATGGTTAAAATTAGGATTTGGATCTCGAAAATGACCGACGTTAGCGTTTGGGTGTCCAAATCACTATTTATTTGTTTAAGTGAACGGTGATTTGGAGACCCAAACTCTAACGTCGGTCGTTTTCGAGACTCAAATCCTAATATCTATTATACAAAACACAAAGGTTTTTGAATCCTAGGGCTGACTGTGCCAAGATAAAGAGTGGTTGGGATTTAATCTTGGTGAATCAACGGTTGTGGGGTTTTATGGGGAAGAGCATTATTGGGAGTGGGGTTTTATGGGGAAGAGCATTATTGGGAGTGGGTTTTATGGCGAATCCAAAGATGGGAATTTAATATTTTGATGGTTGGGATTTAATATTTTGATGGGGGCCTCATAATGGTTGTGGATAAGCATTATTGAGAGTGGGATTTTATGGAGAATCCAAAGAAAATTCACATCCAGCAGTGGTTGGGATTTAATATTTTGATGGGGGCCTCAAAATTATTATTGTTCGTTTAAAATTGGGGATCCAAAATTTTGAGGGAAAATACCTTAAATGAACCATGCCCTATGGGCACGCACGGGTTATGACTAGTTCATAATTTTGGTCGAGACCCTATTACTAAATAGCTCATTCTAGTTTGATAAATTATTTAGGCGTTGCTTTATGGAAAGTGTTATTAAAGTCTGAAGTCTTGTCACATTTATTCCTTGGATCCTGTTATGGTCTATCGCCCTTGATTTCCAGTCGATTACCCACACTTTACATATAATTGTATAAAAAATAAAAGAACCGAATTTTGTCCACTAAATAATCAAAGTGTTATGTGGATCGGATGGCCCGAAGTCTGGCATGGGATCGGCCGGATCAAATCCGGACTGGACTGGACTGAACTGGCCCAGGCCTGGTCAACGGTTCAGCCCAATCAGGCCCACTACTAGATTGGATTTACCTCAAGGTTCATCTCGACCCGATAAGAGTCTGACCCATTTAAATAATATATTCGAATTTGGTCAAAAGTTTTTACAATGTTTCTTACGAATTTACAGTTTCCTTGAATCCGTAAATGTTTTGTGCATTTTATTCTTCATAATATTTGTAGTCAAGTTATTAAATTTTGTAATTTGTTACTGATTTTCTCTCATTTTTGTAGGTGAAAAATTATGCAGTACCATATTGTAGGTCAGTATAGTGAGAATATAATGTTGATCCTTCTAGTTTCAACTAAGATCAAATCTCATGTTAGGCATTAAGGACCTGTTTGGATTAGGGGACTGTTTGGATGCTTGTAGTCCTCCAAAAATATGAAAGTGTCACTTTTAATATGTTGTAATGTAATGCACTTGCAATAAAATTGTGAATGTATTACTTTTCAAAATATGTTTGGATACATATTTTTTTGTCTTCCGAGTTCCAAACCATTTTGTTTGGATAACAACATAAAAGTGTAGGTGAGAATTAAAAATAAAATAAAGAACATAGCCACTCACATTGGAGTTATAATCAATTTCTCCTGCAACTGAAAAATGAATAAATAAACACTTTCAATTGCAATCAAATGTCATATCATAACTACTTGCAATGAAGTTGCGCAAGAGATATCCAAAGCATTTGGTTCATTGTAATGTAATCGTAATCGTAATGGAATTGGGTTTGTAATGTAATTGAGTTTGTAATGTAATGGAATTACAATTACATTACTATGTTTGGTTGAAACATGTAATCAAACCATGTAATGTAATGTTAATTGCAATCATGTGTTTGGTTTACCATGTAATGTAATTGAATTTTTAATTTAATATTTTTTTAAAATACAACATAAAATTTAAAAAGTTGATCAATACAAAATTTCAAAAATTTAAAAAGAAAAAAAAAAAAAATAAATAATAAATAATAAAAAAGGGGGAAAATGGTTTGTTTTCTGCTAAAAAAAGACCAAAAACGAAAAAAAAAGACAAAAAATAAAAATACCAAAAATGACAAACGAACAAAACAGAAGGAAAAAAAACCAAAAATGAAAAAGCGATAAAAAAGAAAAACGACAAAAAAAAGATCAAAAATGTGAAAACCATAAAAAGTGACCAATAATGATTAAAAAAATGACTAAAAACAAAAAAATGGACAAAAAACAACAATAAATGAAAGGGAAAAAAAGGACGAAAAACGACCCAAAAAAAAGGACAAAAAATGAACAAAAACGACAAAAAAAGAAAAAAATGACAAAAAACGATAAAAAAGAGCAAAAAAATAAAAAACGATAAAAAGGAACAGAAATGACAAAAAACGAAAATACGAAAAAAGACCAAAAACAAGAGGGAACTAAAACGAGCAAAAAACGACAAAAAGATTAAAAAACTTGCAAAAAAAAATCCAAAAAACGACAAAAAAGGGAACAAAAACGACAAAAATAACAAACAAAAAGAAAAAAACGAGCATAAACGACCAAAAAAAAAGTGAAAAAAGACCCCAAAAAAAGCAAAAAAGGATAAAAAAAGCGACAAAAAATATGCAAAATCGACAAAAAACGATAGAAGACGATAAAAACGTGAAAAATGGTCAAAAACGTACAAGATCGACAAAAATCGATAAATAACATGCAAAAATGGCAAAAAATGTGCAAAATCGACAAAAAACGATAAAAAAACGTAAAAAATTGACCAAAAACGATACAAAAAAAGGCAAAAAATAAAAAAAAAACGACAAAAAAAAGGGCAAAAAGAACAAAAAAAAGACAAAAACGAACAAAAATGACAAAAAAAACGAACAAAAATGACAAAAAAAAAGGGACAAAAAACGACAAAAAAAAAAGCAAAAACAACAAAAATGACAAAAAAACGAACAAAAACGACAAAAAACGAATAAAAAAAGGACAAAAATGACAAAAAACCAAACAAAAATGAAAAAAAAAATGAACAAAAATTACAAAAAACGAACAAAAAACGACAAAAAACGAACGAAAAAGGACGAAAAACAACAAAAAAAAAATGACAAAAACGACAAAAAAACAAACAATAACAACGAAAAACGAACAAAAATGACAAAAAAACGAACAAAAAACGACAAAAAAGGACAAAAAAAACAAACAAAAACAACAAAAAAACGAACAAAAATGACAAAAAATGAACAAAAACGACAAAAAACGGACAAAAACAACAAAAAAGGACAAAAACGAACAAAAAACAAACAAAAACAACCAAAAACGAACAAAAATAAAAAAAAACGAACAAAAACGACAAAAAAGACCAAAAATGAACAAAAACGACAAAAAACAAACAAAAACAACATAAAATGACCAAAAACGAAAAAAAAAATGACAAAAAACGAAAAAAAAAAAAACGACCAAAATCGAACAAAAATGACAAAAAATAAACAAAAACAACAAAAAATGACCAAAAACGAACAAAAAGACCAAATTATAGCATACCAACCTTCCTCTTAAGTTGTAATGTAATTGCGATTACATAGGTTTTATGATGTAATTGAGTTTAGAAGAAACTGATGTAATGTAATCAAACTTGTAATCGCGATTACATTACATCTAATTTTTTTTGTCCAACCAAACACCCGAGTTAGATTGACAACGTAATGCCAATTACATTACGTTGTCCAATCCTGCAAACCAAACGGGCCCCAAATCTCATGTTAGGCATTAAGGACCTGTTTGGATTAGGGGACTGCTTGGATGCTTGTAGTCCTCCAAAAATGTAAAAGTGTCACTTTCAATATGTTGTAATGTAATGCACTTGCAATGAAACTGTGAATGTATTACTTTTCAAAATATGTTTGGATACATATTTTTTTGTCTTCCGAGTTCCAAACCATTTTGTTTGGATAACAACATAAAAGTGTAGGTGAGAATTAAAAATAAAATAAAGAACATAGCCACTCACATTGGAGTTATAATCAATTTCTCCTGCAACTGAAAAATGAATAAATAAACACTTTCAATTGCAATCAAATGTCATATCATAACTACTTGCAATGAAGTTGCGCAAGAGATATCCAAACACTGAAACTGTCTACACCAATGGTCAGTTGCAATGAAAGTGATAGTTTTCAAGCCACTTTCAGTGCACTTTTACCTATCCAAATAGGCCGTAATTGCAAGTGCATTGAAAGTACCACTTTCTATGCATTCATCCTCAAGACAAATCTGTTTTAGGGTTTGGCTAGTCATTGCAAGTCCATTGAAAGTGGTTCGATTCTGAAAGAATATTTATATCTCCCTCGTTTTTTCATTTCTGAGTTGCAACAGAAAGGGAGAGAAACTCGATGGAAAATGAAAGTTTTGCTGCAAGAAGTTATCACATACTTGCATGTCATGAAAATACATATGAAAGGTGTGAGTGTGACATCCAAAAATTAGAAGTCCTCAAGTCAAATCTCCGCCTATAGTTTCATGTTGCTATCCAAACAAAATACATGAAGCCCTTCACTTCTCGGAAACAAAAAAAAAAAAAAAAAAATCTTGTATCCAACACTTAATATAAATGGACTATATTACAACATGTTAAAAATATATTTTTTTTACACTTTCGAAAAAGTTGCAAGGATCCAAAAGTATCCACAGTAGCAAAAGTACTACACAAAAATTCACAGATATGTGGACATAAAAGTGAGTTTGACAGAACTTACTTGTCCATTATGATACATGTGTTAGGTCGGACAAGAATGTTTGAATCACAAGACAATGTGTGTTGCTTTCCAATCTAATTCGATTTATAAAAAAAAAAAAACTGACTTACAAGATTTAGAATATTTTTGCTGCTCAATTTCAGATTTGTTCAAAGAGAAAACTATGGAAGGAAAAAAAAAAAAATGAATATTGCATTGGCAACATTCTAGTGAGGGAAGACCAAAATAGTTATGTGGTAAGTGACACAATTAATGTATTTATTTCTTAATTATAGAGTATAGGAGCTTTATTATCGTTGCAGTGCAGGTATGTTTGGTTCGATGGAGTGAGTCAAAGTAAAAAATTGTAAAATCATATTTTGTAAATGCATTTCGTACGCATATATCTCTACTTCTTCTGTTTGAATGTTTTGAAGAAGTGGAGAATGGAAGTAGCAATTCATGAAGTGACAAATTTATTATTATTAATATTGTAAAATCTGGATATTGCATATTAGAAATTAATATTACACTTTTCGCTAGTTTAGATTTTTTTTTTATAGTGTTTTTAGCTTATTAGAAATTTACATTTTGCTATGTCCAAGCTAACTATTTAATTATTTAGCTAAATTAATAATTGAGGACTATTACTAAGTATTTAATGTATTATAAATTAATACTTAATAATAATTATAACAATATTAAAAAGATTAAATTGAAAAGAAAAAAAGGGACTCCCAACCCACATCCTTCTTAAAAACAAGGATGTAAAGCCATGCTCTGATACCATTATGTCACGTCCCGCTCCTATAGGAGCGATCGTCCTCGCTAAGGCGTGATGACGCGTGAGCCTAGATTGCGCTCACACAAGACGGGTTCCATAACGGCCAATTACAGGCTAAACGACGGGGTCGTCGCACAGAAGTTCCAAGCGGAAATATTAATACAACAGCAAAAATTTGAAGCAAAATACAAGTCATGCAAAATAATCTTTTATTGATATTGAAACAAAGATTACAATGTGGCACAAGGCCAAGATTGTAATGTGAGAAGAGTGAGTTTGATATTGAAACATTGATTACAATGTGGCTTCGGTGAACTTGCCTCATCTTGGCCTTCGCACTAATAAAATAAAAGTTTTCAATGCACAAGTAGGCTTGATAATAAAAGAGACGAATCCACATAGCTAAGGGAATAATCCCAAGTTGGGTCGATTGAGCTAGAATATGGAAAAATATCCCACAATCGGCTTAGAAGTGTTGCACGATATTTTTCAAAATGGCACTTGGACCTTCGTCCCGTGGCTTGGGAGAAGAAAAGTTGGTCTTTGCCACAAAGCTGTGAATTAGCTTGAGTTATAGGCGTCGCCCGCATAAACGCTTGATAAAGCATGCACGGTTCCATCGTCCAAGGCTTGGCATAGCCTTGCTCGCCCCATGAGTTAAGTTGCATTGCACGGTTTGTGGCATAAGTCTAGGTACCCAAATAGCTTGGTTGTTCAAAGTCAGACGCGTGCACGACACGTTCCCACAACGCAAGGCTTGATGTAGCCTTTGCTCATCAAGTCGATGCACGATCGAATTAGGCTAAAGTAATGTCAGGCTGTTGAAGTCATCCTAAGCACTGTCCCATATTTTCTGCGATTGTCGAAATTACTTGGTTTCACGATCGTAAGGCCCGTCGTATAAAGTATGACTTGGACGGTAGTGTCGCACAGAACACAAATTGGCTTAAAGGCACGATGTCACGAACTTAGCATTTTAAGGCACATGCCACGGTTGATTCAATTGAGTTGGAAAAAGGACTTTCAAATAGTCATCCCCGAGTTGAGTGAAATGATAGGACAAAATGGAAGAATACTCGCGACCATGGGTCGTCGAGGCGGTCTCGAGTGCGCGAAGTATTGAACTTGACACTGAAAGAAATGGTAACATTAGAAGAACAATGACTGTGTGAGACGTCAATTCGAGTCGAGTCTTGCATGGTCATTGGACAACTTGTCGACAAGGGAAAAGTTTCCTCGAACGACAACCCGACGGCCAAGGGACTGATTCGAAGGAAACATATAAATAGTTATGCTGGATGATAGCACGGGTTAGGTGGGGACTTGTAGCGGGGCTCGCTACTTGTGTTGAAAGGGACATCAGTCTAACCAAAGCTATAGAGTCCAGGATTGCTTGTGGTGCTAGTGACCTTTCACATAGATGAGTCGGCATGGGCGGCAATCCGCGTGTGCCTTTGGATTGAGTTGAGTTGAACATGTACACGATCAGAAGACAATGTTTGGACCTAAGATTTGGATGTGACGTAGACACCGTGCTTCGGCACGAGATGTGACATCGAGGCTTAAGTTGTTGGCATAGAGTTATATAAGTTTGGGTTTGAGTCATTCGAGTTTAAGTCAGGAAGTGCCGCAAGGCAGAGTTGGTTGTGTGACACTAAGTTCACAAGTCTTGATTGAGTCGGTTGGTGATTAAAGCGGCAAGGACTGCGAGGCAACAATATGGTTAAGTCACACTGAGTTACGAGGCACAGCCTCAATATGGACTTGTAGCACTGTCACCTAGAAATTAGGTACTATCATGTAGTTACGTCTCTGAGTATGGGCTGAAAGGCAAACACGACTCAATAAGTTGACGTTATTGACACGAAAAAAGTTTAGAGACAAAGTATAAGTAAGTAAGTTGGTATAAGGTACGGGGATTGTCTAGAGACACAAAATAGGCCGAGAGTCTGTCCTAAAACTGATCCTAAGACAAGAGTAGAAAGACAATCAAAGGGTTATGCTGCACAAGGTAAATGAACGTGTTGGTTTTGTATGCGTGGGCGAGGGGCTCACTCCACCAGTATAGTTGAGTACTGATACCCACACAGATTTTATGTGCAGGCACAGATAGAAGCTCGTGGCGCGGAGCTCGCTTGGATGCGTCGAGGCATGGAGTTCCTTGACGTTTCGAGGTGCACAGCCGCATGGAGTCAGAACTTATACGAAACATAATGTATGGACATCGTCTATCTAAAGCTTCCGCTGGCCTACTCAAATTATATTAAGAGATGAGAGAGAGAGCAGAGTGACTTGTAATGTGAGAAGAGTGAGCTTGAGTGATTATAATTTTCGCCTTGCGCCACATTGTAATCTTTGTTTCAATTTCAATAAAAGAGTATTTTGCATGACTTATGTTTTGCTTCAAATTTTTGCTGCTGTATCAATGTTTCCGCTTGGGACTTCTGTGCGACGACCCCGTTGCTTAGCCTATAATCGATCGTTATGGAACCCGCCTTACGTGAGTGCAATCTAGGCTTACGCGGCATTACGTCTTAGCGAGTACGATCGCTCCTACGGGAGCGGGGCGTGACATTATATACCCTGTATAAGGTCTATATCGAGACCCTCGAACTAGGGTTGAACCCTAGCTTGTACTAAATGGATAATACACTGCCAGTATATTGTTAGTATACTGGTGGACTGTGTCTAACCCAGTCATCATCCCATATTGATGCATTTTGGCTGTTGGATCGAGATCCAACAACCATGATCTATTCAATAGTTACATATATCATTGAATCACTCATTCGCTAAACTTTTTCTATCTTTCTTTGAAACTCTTTTACCCTCTTTCATTCCCTCCCGTCTCTACACTAATTATGATCTTGATATGCGGGAGTGAGGTCTGGAATTTCAAGCCGACTTGGAGGTGGACATGAGCATGCGCTAGTATATAGACAAGTACACCTTGCTCTCGAGGAGGCATTGTCATAAATTATTTGTTTAGCTTCATGTTTTCTTCAAATCAATAGTTGCAATAGCTTCAAATCAGTAGTTGCAGTAGCTAGACCTTGCCTTATCGATGATTATGTGCTTTATAGTTCTTGATTAGATCGAGGATCGATCGAGATATCATGTTTTTGCATTTTCACACAAATGCTTGTGATCTCATTCTAGTTTCATGCATGAACTTGAATTTTGGTAGACTGGTATTTCTAGTAATTTAAAACATGACCCAACTTACAAAATTTAATTTCATCGAGAAACGAACAAGATACAACAAAACACGTCGATCTATTCACTGTCAAAGGACTATTTTGATTTGTTTTAGCATAATAGTATAATGAGGGTCGGAGGACAGTCAACTTTATCTACGGCTACATAGTTTCTGCCTCGCCAGTCGAATGGCTGCAGGGACTATGTCCTGATCACCATGTCGTAGTCCAATACAATTCAGAGATTGACACAGTACTAATTCATATATGTAGTCCAATACAAATAGTCTAATACAAAAACAACCCAATACAAATAGTCCAATACAAATAAATACTAATAGCTAACGAAAACCACGTAGCTCACGCAAACGCTCAGTGATACGATCACGCAACCACCTCGAATAAGTGGGATCGACGGCGGCAGGAGAGATATAGTCCATTGCAAGTACTGGATGAATAGAACTCCCGGTCTCACTAGCTACCGGTACTGGATGAATAGAACTCCCAGTCTCACTAGCTACCAATGCCACTTCCTCCTTAACAGTAGGAGGAGCCACCTCAGTATTCACTGTTTCCCTCAAACGACGTGCCGCTTCTCGGGTCATGGGTGCCATCTGGTAAGATCGATATTCACAAATAATATAATTGTAACATAAACAAGCTAACTAAAGGAACCATCATCTCGTTTGAGTACATTTTCGAAAGCAGATAAAATATAGAAAATTCGATTTTTTGCCAAGTGTGAGAACGGATGGCTCAGAACACAACCCAAAATTCATTCTAGCATACATTAGTGTGAATCATCTATGTTCTGTACATATGGTGTAGTATATGTTCTTATCGTATCTAGTATCTGAAGAATTTAACAGAATAAAGATGAACTCACATAATGTAATACTAAGACATCATCTACTACTATATAAGATATAGTGATAGGTTGTCATATCATCATTGCCAAGGGATGAGGGTCGGAGGACAGTCAACTTTATCTACGACTACATAGTTTCTTCTGCCTCGCCAGTCGAATGGCTGCAGGGACTATGTCCTGATCACCATGTCGTACCGTAGATTAATGCAAATGGAGCTGGAGTTGGAGCCAAAATACAGAATCTAAAATACAGAATACAGAATCCAATCCCTGGGTTCGCCAAAAATATAAAAACAAAGATTGACACACAGTACTAATTCATGTGTTTTAAGTGTGAGAACGGATGGCTCAGAATACAACCCAAAATTTATTCTAGCATACATTAGTGTGAATCATCTATGTTCTGTACATATGGTGTAGTACATGTTCTTATCGAATCTAGTATCGGAAGGATATAACAGAATCAAGATGAACCCACATAATGTAATACTAAGACATTATCTACTACTAAAAGATATAGTGATAGGTTGTCATATCATCATTGCCGAGGGATGAGGGTCAGAGGACAGTCAACTTTATCTACGGCTACATAGTTTCTGCCTCGCCAGTCGAATAGCTGTAGGGACTACATGTCCCGATCACCATGTTAACAATTAACCAGCCAACAAAACTACTTGTTACAAATATCGGCTCTATCGGTGCGTTCAAATCGGAGTATCACATTCTTCGGTGTCGGAAAATAAATAATTATTATTAAATTATCAGATTTTTCGGCACTATCGGTGCCCCTAACCAAGCCCCCCTCCTCCCCCTACACCACCCCTAACCCTAACACGAACCCTAACCCTCCCCTCCCTACAGCCACCCCCCTCCTGACCCCTACCCCTAACCCGAACCCTAACCCTCCCCTCTCCCCTGCTCCCCTCCCCCAACCGCCCCCACCCCCACCCCCACTGCTCCCCTCCTCCAGCCGCCCCCACCCACCCTGCTCCCCTCCCCAGCCGCCCCTACCACCACTGTTCCCCTCCCCCAGCTGCCCCTACCCCCCTGCTGCCCTCCCCCAGCCGCCCCTACCCCCACACCCACTGCTCCCCTCCCCCAGCCGCCCCCACCCCCACTGCTTCCCGCCCCCACCCCCACTGCTCCCCTCCCCAGCCGCCCCCACCCCCACTGCTCCCCTCCCCCAGCCATCCCCACCCCCCGCTCCCCTCCCCCCACCCCACACATACCCACCCCTAACCTAAACCCTAACCCTAGCTCTCCTCCCCCAGTCGCCCTCGTCCTCCCTGCCCCATCCCCCAGCCACCCCCTACTCACCCTCCAACCACCCGTATCCCCCTGCCTCTCCCCCCGAGCCACCCGCACCCCCCAACCACTAAAAATAGCCGGAGAGAGAGAGAGAGGGAAGGGGAGAGTCACTTACCGGAGAGGGAGGAGAGTCGCCAGAGAGAGAGAGAGGGGGAAGGGGAGAGTCACTTACCGGAGAGGGAGGAGAGTCGCCGGAGAGAGTGAGAGCGCCGGAGAGAGTGAGAGAGTAAAATGGGGGAAAATGAATCGTTGGGGAGAATATAATTAGAATTTAGCGACGTTAATACTGTTAGGGTTATATACTAAAAGCATCACTTTTGTAGTAACCTTATTTCCTTAAATTTTGAATGAGAATCATATGGAATGTTTGCATATTGTATTTGTTGCAAGTGTTAATGCAAATGTCTGATATTCTATATTGTAGATAATATGGTATGTGGTGTCACACAGAAGATCATATTATCAGTTCCCTATGGAGTATATAAATAGTTCACAACCTAGATGGACTTGGACAATCTATTAGAAAGGTTGTAGTGTAATCTGGTATTAGTCTATTTTGACTATAGGTTTACACTAGTACACTTTGTGTGTATTGAACATGACCACTTGAGGTTGTTCTCTTTGTACAGACTACATAAGAGAACAAACACCTCTGTTATTATGGATGCTTGTGCTCTTAATCCGGATATAATAACGGACATGTATATGCAGTGTGCATTACTTTGACTCATAAAAGAGTGAGATTTATTATGGATCAACAACCTCTATGAATTGGATAATAACATTGTATGTATGATGGGCTGTTGATTATAAATAGAATCCATGTCCCGATACATCGGGTTGATGATGTCCCCTTAAGGAGCTCATAAGGATTGTTATGTAAACCCTGCATGTAGTGTCCCGTCCCTACATCGTGCCCCGTACTCCATCCACGGGGTGCGCAAGAAAGGAACACTGTCGCTATTGATTCGGTCGGGACCGATATGTCGGGATCGATCGAGTCGATCGAACGAAAACGGTTGAATTAAGATCCATTCCTCGTTATGGAATGTCTTCTTCGGAACCAAGTCCCATATTCAACGGGTTGCGCCTCAAGGATTGACTCTGCGGCTGAGTCGGGAGAGATCTCCCGTTGCTCTGCTTTTTACGCCGCTTGCGTTGGTTTTGGCTTTGTTTTCTGAATACGTTTTCGTGAATGTTTTCGATGGTTTTCATGGCTTGCGTTTCGAACTCGCATTTCCTATCGAACTTCTTGAATAATGCAGTGTTCTAATCGGTTGCTTGTGCGATTTCAGGTAATCGTGTAGGCGACGTCTAGCGCGACCAATAAGTTCTTTCACCTGAAGTAAACTCAAGGTGAGTGGCTGATTCTTCTCTTCTCGACCTCTTCTTAGGTAAATCGATAGTGTTGTTGCGAAAGAAAGAATGAATGCAAGGGCACGAGCACGGTAAAATGAATAAGTTTCAAAGAGAACGAAAGCTATACCTTAATAACTGAATAAAGTCTTAACTCGGTCATTGGACAACTTGTCGACAAGGATAATGTCACGACCCGCACCCATTTTTTTAAAACGGATACGAGATGTGTCCAAGCCAGCCTACGCCGCAGTGTCGACGGTAGAACGCTGTCACGGCCATGAAGATCAAATCACAAATAATGCTCATTCACATAATTAATTTAACTTACAATGATCACAAGTTTTACATTTGTAGAAAAATATAAACTTGTACAAATAAATGAATGACTATAACTCAACTATCTAGCTAGTCTCTAGGCTTTTGTCTGCAAGTATTCCCGTCACTCCCCAAGCTAAGTGAATCCACGGCTAACCTGAAAATGTTGGTTTCCAGTCAGGAATGGAACGAGCACAATTCACTGAATACAATTTCAAATAAAAAAAATGACTATAAAATAAAGGTTAGACATCAATCATGAGTTTTAAAAATAAACAGTAAACATGGAAAATCAGTAACAAATAAATAAACAAAATACTTTCCCCAACTGTTAGAAGTACCTTTGATATGTGATCGGTCTGGGACACTACACCGCACGGTCTACGATGTCTACTTGCATGAAAATAAGCACTGTCTACGATGTCTACTTGCAGAAAATAAGCACTGTCTACGATGTCTACTTGTAGAAAATAAATACTGTCTACGATATCTACTTGCAGAAAATAAATATTGTCTACGATGTCTACTTGCAGAAAATAAATACTGTCTACGATATCTACTTACAGAAAATAAACACTGTCTACGATGTCTACTTGCAGAAAATAAACACTGTCTACGGTCGGAATACACATCCTTGGTACTTCTCATTCCCGACTCAACAATTTATAATAGAGTATAAAAATCACATAACCAATGGCTAACCAATGAAATATAGTAAAGATCAATATCGAAATGCAGACAATAAACTGTACTCGCCTGTGGTCCTCTGCTGGTGTAACCGACAATCTGAACTACTCAATGTGTCATAATAGTCAAAACCCGTACAACAGTCCCCAGAAGCTGAAATAAATATTACCAATATTCTCAGAATAGTCAAAATAGCTAGGATTGCCTGTCCTTAAGTCCAATTCTGGACACAGAGGTAAAACGGTAATTTTGGACCAAAACGGTGTCCGCCGTTGGACCCACTTTGCACCGAAAAGTGTGCCAGAGTCAACAGTCTCTAAAGTCATCAAACTATATGTCTACGGATCCAGTTTTTCGATACGAACCCAACCATATGTCCAGAGTTGGATTCCGACGGGCCGTGCACAAAATCGTCCGTTGAGTGGGACCGTAGGGCCCGCAAAACGACGTACGATTCAACTGTCTCAGAATTGGACCAAACTTGGCATACAGGACCAAAAAAATAATACGGTCCTGCTGGCACAAGTTTTGTCTCGATCTGGCGAGCGAGCACAAAGTAATTAGGAAATTTGCACAGAGGCCGATACGGAGAATTTTGACGGATACGCATCAAATTCGTCGCGCACACGCGACCAATTTGAATTCCGTCAAAGCCCACACGACCACGAACTCGATATGCAACTTTTGATGCTTTCGTTTCGCGACCACGTTGCCCGGATTGGCGGGACGCACGTCGTGTGGATGAATTTTCTAGTTTTTAAAACAGGTTTTTCTCAATATTGGGAAACCGATTTCTCGGCGCACAGTGATCAAAATTGATTTCTGTAAAAAGGGTCCTCTAGCCCTATATGTTGGGTTTAACTTCTGTTGAGAAAGTTTCCTGATTCGAAGAATAGATTGGTGGGAAATTCGACGTCAAGTTGGGTGTTTGGACTGTTATCTTGTTCTGTTCGGGACAGATTTTTGATCGACTGTGTCGATTTATTTAACCACCTAGGGAGGTAACCTACAATCTATTTGAAGGAGTTTAGTGTAATGTCCCGCTCCGCATGAGGCATTTGGTTGGCTTGTTTGATGGGATCAGAATGTTGGACCATGACTTATGTTGAGAACCAAGAGAGTTGAGACTGATGCAGTCTCTCTGAACTGGCTGGACGGATTAAGTGTTGGAACGTGGCTCGCTGGTGGAGCTACGCTTAGGAGGAATGTGTGCAACCAGAATAAGAAGAACCTTTTATGCAGGCAAGTGGAACTGTCCTCCTTCTTCCTTATTCCTGCATGCTTAATAAATAGAATAACGTGATGCTATGAATATGTCCCTAATGTCTCATACCTTGAATGTTGAATAATTGTGATGCGATGCTTTAGTTGCTAAATCGATAAAGATGCATATGCTGGAAATTATTGAATGAATAACACATGAACTTTGGAACTGTTGAACGAATTACACTCGAACTGCTAATGTAACATGATGCCTAAGAATGAATCAATAATGTCCCTTATGCTTAAGATTGATGAAATGAATGAATCACTTGAATAATGAGATGCTGCATAAATGATACATGAGAAAAGAATTGAATATGCTATTGTTCCAATGAAATAAATGAAATGCTACAGGTCCCTTCGAAATGAATGAATGTTGTTGTTCCTCCTTAGAAGGAACGTGATGAGAAATGTTGCAATGAAGCAATGAATGAGAATTGATAAGGCTTGGGATCGTTGAGATCACCAAATGAAACGATGGTAATGTTGGGAATGAATAAGTCATTGAACATGACTTGAATGAGATGAATGATGATGCACTGTTGTCTTTACTTTAATATTTTACCATGCATTTTATGTTCACGATTGAGTTGGACACGCATTCGCATGGTCATAGGACAACTTATGTATAAGTAATGGGGATATGTTTTCTCGGACGGTACCCCAGGACGTTAGGGCGACCGATCCGGCCTAGGAGGAAACATTGGCGTGCCAGTAGGGGCACGGGTTTTGCGAGGCATCCTTTGGGGCTAGCTACCTTCTCTGGAGTCATCGCATTACCAATGAAGTGTAAAACCCCTAAATTTCTACTGTATTTTTATTATTTTTGGTACTGATTTAAAATTTTTGTATTTTACGTCGCGTAGTTGTATTGTACGCCGCGCGCGAATTTACGATTTTCGTATTTTCTCGTCGAGAGCGAATATGTGCGAGTAACATATTTTTAGAAAAATAATTTTTGATTTTATTATCAATGGTGGTTTCAAAATAATATATAAATAATTATTTTTATTAAAAATAATTTAGCAATAAGGTATTTAAAGATTTGAATTTATGATTACTTTCGAAATATGTTTTATCCAAATTAGTAAAATTGTAATTTGGAAATACATCCTATTATTACTTAAATATATATTTTTGAAATTATTTAATATTGATATTTTATTATTCAAAAAGTTATTTAAAAATATTTATTATTTTATTATTTTCGAAATTATATTTATTGGTATTCTTGAAAAATATATTTGGAAAATATTTTGGCCATTTTAAATCTCGATTAAATTTTATGGAATGATTTAAATAAATAGAGTAATATCCATAATTGATATTGATTTGATTTTTTTAAACTAACAGAATTAAATTTGAGTTAAATTGAATTTGTATTTTGATTTGGATTTTGATTTTAAATTAAATTCTGATTTATCTAATGGGGATTTAAAACCCCACAATCCTATCCAAAGGGGAATTCCCACATCCTATAAATAGGCAGGTACTCCTCCCTATTAGTTGTCATCCACAAAAATTCTCCAAAATTTTCTCCACAAAGTGTCGTGCGTCGTGTCGGTGTCTAAAATTTATCCGTGTCAGCCGTGATGGCCTCGGGTCCGACCCCGGGTGTCATTCCACTATATCCAGATTACCAATACAAGTACATCTCTTTCGTGTCCGACATGCCGGACACAATCTGGACCCCATGACGAGCAGGACGTAACTCCCACCAGCACAACCACCACCGTGCCAATAACTCCTTGCCTCCACCGCCTCGGCGCCTACTGCCAAATTCGATTTCCAGCCAGCTACCCAACTTCACGACCACATCGTCGTCACCAACACCCCCATCCTCCACGTTCCCTGTCCACCGCTGCCCCGGCAGCATCCCCGTCTCCACCATCTCCGTCAACAAAAATTTCGAAACAGTCGCCACCACTGGCCGACTCCTGTTCCCACAACCATCAACCACCAGCATCACCACCCCAACCGCCATCTCCGACTCCCGTCACCACCGACGATCCCAAAAACAACACAGAAGTGGAAAGGAGGGGGGAAACCCTAACCTCGAAGTGCCGCCGGCGAGCTCCGCATCTCTTGGTGGCCAGCCCGCCGGAGCAGACTCCGCCTAGCTCCCGCACCGCCCGCGCACCCGAAATCCCGGCGCCCCCTTCAGATTCGCCGCGCCCGGCGTCGACCCCGAGCGCACCTCCGCCTCTCGAGCGGTGGAGCTACCGCCGCCGCCTCCTCACAGATATGCCATCTCCGCCGATCTCACTCTTCTCCGCCGCCTCGGCGAAGCCCTAAGTCGCCGCGGCTGCTCCGAGCTTTCATCCGCCCCTAGCCTCCCGATCACGTGACCGCCATCAGGGCCTCTGCTCGCCGTCGTCTTCCCCGCGGACACCGCGCCGCCGCCGCGGAGACCTCCGCCTCCCTTCCCAGGTGAGACCCTCATTTTCCCCTTTCTCCGTTCTTTTCTCTCTCAATTTGGTTACGAAATTTTGGATAAGGCTGATTAGTAAGGGTAGGTTAGTATTATTACTATTACTACTAGTATATATGCACGTGCGATGCACGTATTTTATAAGTGTGTTTTGATCAATGATATGTCCAATTGATCATATCGCCAATGAATAATTATTTCAGCGAACAATTTAATTATATTACTTTTACCCTCCTCCTTTATCCGGGCTTGGGATCGGCAATGCAAAGCAAACTTTCGCATAGGCGGAGTTAAAAAGTTTTAAATTATTTTTTAGTTAGAAAATGTTGTATTTTTTTAATAGTTTTTGTTGTTTCATCTCCTATTTCATTTTTGAAATATTAAACTACTAACTATCATTAACACATATCATTGTTACATGCTAGTAAAACATCACGATATACAACATTTCTCGTATATGTCCCTCGATATCCACGAATAAATTCATTTTTTACCAACACTTTTGTCGTTTCTCTTGCAACTCCTCTCGATAAGGCTACATAAAGTTGACCATGACTAAAAACATGTTCCGGAAGATATATTCCTACATTAGGTATGGTCTGTCCTTGTGATTTATTAATGGTCAATGCAAAGCTTAATTTAATAGGAAATTGCTTTCTTATAAAAGTAAATGGCATGTCTACATTTTCAGAAGTTTTAAGACACTACCAAAATATATGGATTTACCGACGGCCTTATCCGTCGGTAATCCGTCGCCAAAAATAAATACCGACGGATTACCGACGGATATTTTGGTAAAACAGCCGTCGGGAATAACCTCGTCGCTAAAACATATCCGTCGCTACTCCGTCGCTCAGCGACGACTTAGCGACGGAATACCGTCGGCGCATCTAAATATATATAGCGACGGATTACCGACTAACTTTTGTCAAAACATGTATCAGGATATAGGGTTAGCGACGGAAAACTCCGTCGCTAACCAGTCGGCAAAACCGTATCACTGATTTTCTGATACCCAATATCCGTCGCTAATCCGTCGTAAATTTGTCGGCAAAAGCGTATCAGAGATTTTCTGATACCCAATTACCGACGGACATTCCGTCGCTAAACCGTCGCTCAATGAAAAATTCTCCAGGTAGCGACGGATATTACGTCGCCAATCCGTCGATACATTAAATTCCTACAGTTAGCGACGGATAGTCCGTCGGGACTTTGTCGCCAGTCCGCCGTAATTTAGTCGCCAATCCGTCGCAAATGCTAAAATTTATGGACATCAAACAGCATCAGTTCGACGGATCGTCCGTCGCCAATCCGTCGCTTTATTGAAATGCTCCAGGTAGCGACGGATTTTACGTCGCCACTCCGTCGCTAACCTCAGTTTCTCCAGTTAGCGACGGATAATCCGTCGCTGAGTGGTCGCCAGTCCGCCGTAAGTTAGTCGCCAATCCGTCGCGAAAGCTAAAATTTCTGGACATCAAACAGCATCAGGTCGACGGATCGTCCGTCGCCAATCCGTCGCTTTATTGAAATGCTCCAGGTAGCGACGGATTTTACGTCGCCACTCCGTCGCTAACCTCAGTTTCTCCAGTTAGCGACGGATAATCCGTCGCTGAGTGGTCGCCAGTCCGCCGTAAGTTAGTCGCCAATCCGTCGCGAAAGCTAAAATTTTTGGACATCAAACAGCATCAGGTCGACGGATCGTCCGTCGCCAATCCGTCGCTTTATTGAAATGCTCCAGGTAGCGACGGATAGTCCGTCGCCACTCCGTCGCTAACCTCAGTTTCTCCAGTTAGCGACGGACTATCCGTCGCTGAGTGGTCGCCAGTCCGTCGCTAACTGCTAATTTTTGAAAAAAAAATACTGCAAACAGACTCTTTCCTGTTTATACAACACATCCAACACAATATCAAACATGCAAAATATCCATATACAACACCATATATCCATATCCAACACGAATATCCAACGTATCCAATATCCAACACCATATATCCATATGCAAAATATCCATATCCGACACCAATATCCAACGTATCCAATATCCAACAAAATATTACCAACACAATATATCCAATATCCAACATTAAATTATCCAAACATAAAAAAAATATCCGAACATACTCAGTATCCAAATGTCTACAAAACCAACAACATAAACAAAATCAAACCCCGTCCGTCGGATCGTCTCGTGCTCGTGCCGCCGCATCCGCTTTGCGTATGTACTCCTCCACCGTGTGTGCCGGCACTTGGGACAAGACATGGTCTAGAAGCGCGCATAGCTGCTCTGGCGACATCATGTCAAGGAGCGTCAAGATGGTGTTATCCGATACGATGCGGGCGTTCGCAGAGCGGTTAAACGAAAGTCGTCCGGGGGAAGAAGGACCAGGTCGATCCGAAGCACCGGCAGCAGCAGTAGATGGATCGGGAGCAGACGGACCGGGAGCAGACGGACCGGGAGCAGACGGATAGCGCCCCAACACTATCGCCCGCAAATCTGACACCGCGGAGGTCAGAGTCGCAAGCTACGCCCTCACATCGTCAACCGGGGGCGCTGGGGGAGGCGGAGGCGGTGGATATCTCGGGGACGGCTGCAACGAGGGCGCCATGGAACCTAAGCCGTAGACGCGCCCTTTCCTAACGCCGTCGATGGATTCTACGAACACGTCGTCGTAGCGAGCGGCCATAGAAGAGTGCGTCTGGGTGGGCGTCGTTTCGCCGACATTCTCGGAATGGGGCTCGATCTCAAGCCGACTAAGTGCCTCACGATACGCAGCCTATCCAATGAATGTGTTTATACTATAAGTTTTCCTAAGTTATAATCTAAATCCTATGTTTCCCTAAGTTATAATCTGAATCCTAAGTTTATCTAATTAACTTAACAATAATTATATTTCTAACATAAATCTCATAAACGTAAGTACTTACATCAGCCTCCTCGGCCCTCGCGTCGACGAAGCTCCCGTCCTTACGCCTCTTGTGCGTATGCACGAATACATCGTGAGCGGTGACCGTCTCCGCCTCTTTCCCCTGCTTCACCGCCCGTTGGGCCTGCATACGTAGAATTTAATTAACTTCGTATATTAACAGTACGAAATTAAATAATAGAATGAATTTGAATTTGCGCTATCTCACCAAATCTGCACGCGTCAATGCGTGGGGCCTTGATCCCCCCGTATGCAGACCCGCGACCTGTCGATTAGCCTTAGCTTTCTCCGATTTCAGCTTGAACTGCGGAGTATCCATCTTCTCCAACATCTGCTCATAGTACTCCGCCCGGATCCAGTCCTTCCTCGTATGCGCCGTACGAAGGTCGTACATCGCATCCCGTATCTTCTTCCTGGCGGCGGCTTTGTAGGTCCTGCGGATCGCCTCCTCGCGATGGGGGGGGCCACCAGAACGTCCTCTGACATACAAATTCAAATATCACGTAATAAAAAATTTAATGATTTAAAGAATAATTAATAATTCACCGACGGATTTATACCCTCATCTCGTCGAGCCAGACGTACTTCATGTCCTGAGGCACCTCAAAAAAATTGAGGTAGGGGCCATGGTAGTTATCCCGGATAATGCGCCCTAGAATCCGGGCAGCATCCCACGGGAAAAACCTATAAAGAAGCAACGACTGGATTATTAACTTGAATAAATGAAACAAATTTAATAAATTAACTTAAATTTACTTACGATTCACCAGCGGGCCATAGCTCTCGTCGAAACTCGCCCACCAGCCTCTCTGGTGGCGTCGGGGGATCCGCGGGTCCGCGCACGTACTCCCCGGTAACAGGATGAAACTGAATCCCGGGGTACTCCGAGGCCCATCCTGCAGTAACTGCTGGGCCCCCTGCTGCATCTGCTGCTGCATCTGCTGGTACAATCCGGTGGCGGAACGGATCCGCTAGCGGATGGAGTCACAGGCCTCGACGACGATGTCGGTAGCACCGAGGAAGAATGACGGCGGGAAGAGCCTGTGTCCGGGCTCTCCAAGTCGGGATCGGAGGTCACATCCGGGGAATGCGGCTGGCGACCACGACCGCTACCACCACGCCCACGCCCACGCCCACGACCACCACCACCACCACCACCACCGCCGCCGCCGCCGCCACCCGCCACGACCACGGCCAGCACCACCAGTACGGGTGCTCGCAACCATGCCCTGTAAATAGAACACATAAATAAAATACCGACAACATAGATTTATAAATGAATATAAAACTAAACATATCCATACCAGCAGCAGGGCGATGAGTGCCGCCCAGACGAGTAGGCCTAGGAGTGCCATCTGCAAAAAGAAACTCATACAATAATACGCAAATATCCCAAACTGAAATAAATATTACAATCAGAAGTGAAGTACGAATAAAAGCTAGATACACAAAATCTGATAAAATCACGCACCAATACAACAAAGTACAATTCTTGTAACTTTTGATGAAAGGGCATCTTGTGTTCCACTAGACTTGTAATTGTAAATCCAAATATAATAGGGTAATTTAGGATTCGAGACTAGATATTGGGTGCTTCAAGATACAACTAAAATATAGCGATATTTAATCATCGTCATCGTCCTCTTCCTCGGCCTCGGCCTCGGCCTCATCATCATCATCATCCTCATCGTCGAATTCATCTGTATCCTCATCCTCATTCTCATAAAGTTCTTCTTCTTCTTCTTCTTCTTCTTCTTCTTCTTCTTCTTCTTCTTCTTCTTCTTCTTCTTCAGTCTCAATACTTGGGACAAGACGCCTCTTTCTCCCCTGGTTGACATCTAAGTCTTGTATATCAACCTCTTCCTCCCCTCTATTTTCATCAGCAAGAGGTATATCAACCTCTAATTCAACATCCATGTCACAAGACTGTTGTCCCAAGTATTGGGGCTTTTCGATCTGGTCCTCTTGGTATGCTGGGTCTCCAACGTTGAATGTATTTCTAGATTTAATCTTGCATACTGTCCACCAGTCAAAACGATCTCTACGACGCCTTGGGTAGCTTGTATAGTAGACTTGAACAGCCTGACTTGCTATCGCAAACGTGTCGGACCCTCTATACCTCCTGCGATGATTTATATCGACGAATCCAAATTGTTTATCGATTCTCCAACCGATATTTGGTGTCGTATCGAACCACTCACATTTGAACATAACAATATGCATATCAAATGGGACACTATATTGTAATTCTACAATATTCCGAAGCACTCCATAATAGTCAAAGTTCGGCTCGTCGTCATAGATTGTGCCTCTTATGCAAACACCAGAATCCTTCGTACTGAAGCCGTCATTGAGAAATTCGGCATTTATAGGATGTTGAGTTGTCTTAAACTTGAAGCCATTAACGACATAGCCGGGCCAAGTCTTTGCATGCTTCTTCGGTCCCAATGACAAATAACGAATGCTCTCATTTGTGAGTGTACTTGGTTCAGCTAATAAAACCTGTAAACTTTAAATGTTTTAGTTGCATATATATATTTAAATGGTAGCCGCATAACATATTATCTCAGTTACTTACGTAATCTCGAAACCATGACGGAAAGGTAAAATCAACCTCTCTTTGAAGTCCCTCATCGATAATATCGGGTGTCCTTATTTTGACTTCATCTCTAAATACACTGTTAGAGAGAATAAAAATTAGTGTAGTCACTTACCTCACCAAATTAGAGATTATAACGAGGTGTAGTCACTTACTTCTCCAAATCTCTCACTTCTTGTATGTCACAATTTAACAAGACATATCGGTGAGCGGCATCATACTCATCGTCACTCAACCACCATTTCTTACTAGCCCCAATAGGCTTGCCCCTTAAATTGAATATGCCTCCTTCCTCAACGTCTTCGTCATTCCTTTGAGGTCTATTTCGATTTGTCTCAACATGAGTATCGAAATAAATGGAGCAAAAGTTTGACACCTCCTCGATAAGATATGCTTCGCATATCGAAGCCTCTATATGAGCCTTGTTGCCAACTTTCTTCTTTAGATGATGTAGATACCTAGAGAGACAAATTATCTTGAGAATTAACAATGAATTGTAAAATTCACTTAAATTATATCGATTTTTATTTACCTTTCAAAGGGGTACATCCATCGATAATGAACAGATGCACCGACACGGGCTTCGTATGCTAGATGAATCGGTAGATGCTCCATACTGTCGAAGAAACCCGGTGGAAATATTTTCTCTAACTTACAAATTGTTAAGACAATCTTCTCCTCAAGTTGTATCATATGTTGCACCGTGAGCTTAGTTGAACAGATATCCCTGAAGAATGTAGACAGCTCGGCCAACGGAACCCATACAGCAGAAGGCAACAACTCTCTCAACGCAATGGGCAGTAATCTTTCCATAAACACGTGGTAGTCGTGACTCTTCATTCCTGTTAGCTTGCGTTCATTGAGATCAACGCATCTAGACAAATTCGACACATAGCCGTCGGGAAATCTTAAAGTAGATATTCACTTGCAGATTATTAATCTATCTTCCTTGCTCAATGCGTATGGCGCTATCGGCTTAGTTACTTGTCCACCAGCTCCCTTTTGTATCAAGTTTAGATTATGACGTTTGCATATCTCGGCCATGTCTTGTCTTGCTTTTGGATTGTCCTTCGTCTTTCCTTTAATATCCATAACGGTATTGAAGACATTATCGAACACATTCTTTTCGATATGCATGACATCAAGATTATGCCTAATAAGATTATCTTTCCAATAAGGCAAGTCCCAGAAGATACTCCGTTTGGTCCAGTTATGGCTTTGTCCGAACCCCTCGACACGATTGTTCGATGGATCTTCCATTGCGGTGGACAATTCCTTTACATCTTCCCAAATATCGTATCCCGACAATCTGGCAGGAGGTTCAGAAAATTCTTGTTTTCCATATCTGAACGCGTCCTTGTTCTTTCGCCAAGGATGTCTCGTTGGTAGAAATTGACGGTGACAGTCAAAGAAAGAAGTTTTTCCTCCATGTCTAAGGCGGAATGCCTTACTATTTTCCATACATATCGGACAAGACATGTTGCCGTGCGTACTCCATCCCGACAGCATACCGTATGCTGGAAAATCATTGATTGTCCACATGAGTGAAGCTCTCATCTGAAAGTTTTGTTTTCTGGAAATATCATAGGTCGTGACGCCGATCTCCCACAACTATTTCAGCTCATCCACCAACGGCTGTAAATATATATCGATGTTCTTTGTCGGATTTTTGGGACCGGGTATGATAGCTGTCAAGAACATATAAGGAGTCTTCATACACATCCATGGTGGCAGATTGTAAGGGGTAAGAATGACCGGCCAGCATGAGTATTGAGATCCCGACTGTCCGAAAGGGGCGAAGCCATCAGAACATAGCGCCAGGCGTACATTTCTAGGCTCTGCAGCAAAATCTGGATGACACAAATCAAAATATTTCCACGCCTCCCCATCCGAAGGATGTGACAATTCTCCTTCGTCCTTTATGCGATCTTCACTGTGCCACGTCATGTGTTCTGCTGTATTCAGAGACATATACATCCTCTGTAAGCGCTTCGTGATCGACAAGTAATGCATATACTTGTAAGGACGTCATTTTCTAGTTGACTTTCCTTTTCCCTGTACTGTCTTGTAACGATCCGCATTACAGAACCAACAACTTTCTAATACGCAATTCTCTTTGTAATACAACATGCATCCGTTACGACAGCAATCTATCTTCTCGTACCCCAATCCCAGTTGTCGGACCATCATCTTTGACTTGTAGAAGTTTCTTGGGAGCTCTTTTGATTCCTTTGGTAACACCTCATTAGTTAATTGTGTGATCCGATCATAGCAAGCTTGTGGCAAGTTAAAATCAGACTTTATGTTCAACAACCGCATCGTCACTGACAGTGCGGAATGAGTCTCACAACCAGGATATAGAGGAGTATCTGCGTCCTTAAACATATCATAGAACTCCTTTGCCTCGGGATTAGGATCCTCCGGATCAAAATTAGGCCCTGCCGCAGCATACACCATATCTCGTGCAAGGTTCTGCATGTCTCCATAATCCACAAAGCATCCGTCGTCTTCGAGGACATCCGTTGCAGCATTATCATCAAAAGCATAAGTACCAGCTTCTGCAGCCTGTCTTTCTGAATATAATTCACCTTGCGATGACCACAGGCCGTAATCACGTACGAAACCCTTACGGGTCAAATGATCTCTCACAGTCATCACTTCTTCGAAACGTCTATTGTGACAATTAACACATGGACACTTGATTTTGTTATCGTCCATGTACTGAGTTTTGCTCATGGCATACTTAAGAAATACTTCCACACCTGCCTGAAAATCGTCACTCACACCAATTCTGCTCTCGTGTTGTCGTTTGTACATCCATGTACGATCAACAAAGTAACGATTCATGCTCGATTTGATGTGAATATCTGTATCGTAAGACAAACTAAACATAAGAATTAATAGCCCAATACCGATACTCATATCGTAAGAAAAACTAAACTTGTGGATAACACGCTAGGCCTACGACGAGGCTACTTAGTATCACAATCTAACATAATTAGTATATAATCATGTAACTGGTAGATCCGCTAGCTAGTACGCCGGATGTACTTAATATCAGAGAGTATCAGATTAGTATCAGTATATAGGTTAGGTAGACCGTATCAAACGCATATCGGAATAGTAGGCCGAATAGGAGGCCGAGATAGTCGAATGAGAAGAAGGGAAGAAAGGAGGAGCAGATGGTATACTAGACTAGTTCTGGGTCAAATTAGGAGTCCAAGTCAACTCTGTCAAAACTAACCTTAATTAGGCTAAACTTCTACCTTAGCTAATCAAATATATATACTAGACTTCACGACGTGTGTCTGTGTATATATATATATATATATTATTAATAATTACTTAAAATTATGCCTATATATATATATATATATATATATATATATATATATATCAAGGTTCAAAGTATCGGTATCGGAATCGGTATCGGACTATTCCTATGAGTATTGGTATCGGCGATATCGGTAGTATCGGCGGTTTCGGATCGGAGTATCGGATTTTTGGTATCGGGGAACAAATAATTATTAATAAATTATTTATATTTAAAAACATATATTTTATACATTTAGGCATAATTTTAAGTATTTTCAGTGTTATTTCTTAGTAGTTTTGAAATTAAATGAAATAGTAGTCACCCTTACTGATTGGTTTACAAACAATAGATGTGATTTTCTTCAATTGACGTGATTTTCTTCTTTTACATGCTTCTACAACCTTGTTATACTTTAAACCCTTGTTGATTTGTCTTTTCTGTTTAATTTTCTTTGTCGAATTGACCGGAACAAAGACCCCCAATGTCGGTATCGGTCAATACTTGGTATCGGTCGGTATCGGATCGGAACATGCCAAACCGTATCGGTATCGGCCGTATCGGATCGGTATCGGCCGATACTTTAAACCATGATATATATGTCTGAGTGTATGTGTATCCGTGTGTCTGTGTCCGTGTGTGTCCGTGTGTGTGTGTGTGTGTGTCCGTGTGTGTGTGTGTCTGTGTGTGTGTGTCCGTGTGTGTGTGTGTGTGTGTGTCCGTGTGTGTGTGTGTGTCTATGGGAGAGGAGGAGGAGGACTCCTGCGCGGGGACTCCAGAGTCCCTCCTACACCCCCCCGCCCCGACCCCCCCAACCCCTGCCCGACCCCCCCCCAACCCCTGCCCGACCCCCTCTCCCACCCCACTGCCCCCCTGCCCCGACCCCCCCAACCCCTGCCCGACCCCCCCCAACCCCTGCCCGACCCCCTCTCCCACCCCCTGCCCCCCTGCCCCGACCCCTCCCAACCCCTGCCCGACCCTCCCCAACCCCTGCCCGACCCCCTCTCCCACCCCCCCTGCCCAGACCACCCCCCCACCCCTGCCCGACCCCCTCCCCGACCCCTCCTGCCCCCTCTCCCACCCCACCCTTGCCCCGACCACCCCACCCCCTACCCGAACCCCCCCTGCCCAGACCACCCCCCCACCCCTGCCCGACCCCCTCCCCGACCCCCCTGCCCCCGACTACCCCACTCCACCCTTGCCCCGACCACCCCACCCCGTACCCGAAACCCCCCTGCCCCACACCCTCTCCGACCACTACGACAGCCCCCCAACCCCCCAAATCGTAAAAGAAAGAGAGAGAGAGAGGGAGATAGAGAGAGAGAGAGGGGGGGGAGAGAGAGCATACCTTAGAGAGAGAGAGGGAGATCGCCGGTCGGAGAGAGCGAGATCGTCGGAGAGAGGGAGAGGGAAGAGAGAGAGTGTTTTGGAGGGGAATGAAAATTTCCCCCCCGTCGGTTCAATTTAAGTTAGGGTACAGAAATTAGCAACGGCTTAGCGACGGATTATTCGGTCGCTAAGTAGTCAGTAAATCTCGCGCCAGAGTAGCGACGGATTATTCCGTCGCTAAGTCGTCAGTCAAATCTCGCGCCAATATTTTAGGCTTTTTCCGCCAAAATATGCGACGTTCTAGCGACGGATATAAAATCGTCGCTACATGGCCGACGACCTATCGACGGCGTAGCGACGGATATGGACATAAAAAAATAAAAAAAATTGTCCACTGCTTTCCGTCGGTATTTCATCACAAATCCGTCGGTGATCCGACGGTAATAGTAACGAAAAATTTCCGTCGCTAAATGGCCGTCGCTAAAATACTGTAATTTGGTAGTGAGAGGCATACGTGGAATAAAAACTCTAGTACCATGAAAGTATCCAGTTGCAATTTCAGCATCAATAAGATTGTCATGAAAACTACGACAAATTAATCTTGTCCCATTACACAATCCCATGCTTGGGTCCAGATTTCTAAGTAACATAATTAGAGATCCTATCTTTAAAGAAAGTTTGTGTGGAGGTAATCCACCAGGTGAGATGGTATTTAGAAACTCTTGTTGATACAAATGTAAAGCATCATCTTCTACACAATCAAATGAATAGTATGTTTTCTCCTCTCCAGGAAACAATGATATAACTTCATTGTTGAGCTTATCAACAATTTCATTTTTGATGCTAATAGAGCCCTTCTAATTATGTAATCAATATCATAGGCATTTTCTTGAAGTGAAGGGAACACTGAATTTAGTAATTCTTTTACTGATTGATCACCTCTCCAAGGAATTCTTATTTCATCAGGAAACCTAATCATATCTGTATCAACGCATGGTTCATCTCCATTACCAACGCGTAAAAGAAATTCAGAAAAACATAGATCATTTCTTGCTCGCATATTTTCTTTTAGATGAATAATTTGGACATCTGACCAAAATAACGATTTTACAACACATGCATCAATCGTCTCTGCCCTTGTTCCATGTTGAACAACTGGGAGTACTTGACGAAAATCACCTCCTAGAACCATAACTTTTCCTCCAAAGGAAAGTTCAGTTCCAGTAATGTCTTTCATTGTCCTATCCAATGCTTCAAAAGCATGGCGATGAGCCATAGTAGCTTCATCCCAAATGAGTATGTCAGCTAGTCGTAAGAGCTTAGCAAGATCTGATTGCCTACTAATTGAACATGTAGAAGTAGAATCTAAGACAATGGGAATCTTGAATCTTGAATGTGCAGTTCGTCCTCCTGGCAATGCAATTGCTGCTATTCCAGATGTAGCAGTTGCAATTGTAATATAATTTTTACTCCTTAAAAATGCTAAAATTGTACGATATAAAAATGTTTTTCCTGTACCACCAGGTCCATCAACAAAAGAAATGGAATTTTTTTCTTAATAATATCATCAGTTATTTTATTAAATGCATTTCTCTGATCGGGGTTCAACTTATCAATAGCCAACAGATCTTCTTCAGGGATGTCTATCGACTTTTCTTCTAAAATCAATCTTGAGACATCATGACTATGATCAAGTCCTATAGTCATTTCTGGCAAATTATAGTCAGAAATACGTTTGTTGTAGTGAAGGAGCAAGTTGTTAATATCTTGAAGAAGACGATTTATAAGATATGTATTAAAACCATTTGTGTTACTCGTTGATGTATAGTCTTCCATCATATAAGTATGAAACTCATCCCATAAACTACGCACCTCGGTTGGCTCACAATAGATTAAAATAGTGACGAATAATCTCCTTAGCGCAACAGGCAAATGAGTGTCTGCGGCATCTTTAAACAACTTCTAATACTGTTATCACTTTCAAGTAGTCCTCTCTTTTCTGCTGCTTGCTTGAAAGTTGAGTATGAAATATTATGCACAGTAAGCAAATCATCAAATGATGTAGGACCTCTAACATGAAGAAGAAGTATTCTCAAATAATAATGTTCACCTTCCGACGGGGACACAGTATATATTCTACCAATGACTCTACGATTATTTATTCTACGTACCCATTTTGTCCTTTCCATCCCACCAGTAATGTTCCGAAAATTCATGGTAAAAATATTGATATGCTTCTTCATCAACATGATTTGCTACAAAAAACTCAGTAAGCATAGTTTTGAATCGTTGGTTGTCACTTAAAATATTATCTATATGTTCATGACTATAAAATCTAACTTGTTGTCTATTAGGCAAATGTAGTTGCAAAGATATAACAGTTGGATAAATACCGTTCATTGGAAATTTATAGAGTCTCCAGAATGACTCAGGGGCACAAATCCAACGTGTATTACAAAATTAGAGATTTCATCCTCTGCAGCTAGTCTATTGGTAACACCAAATGAAACACGATCAGGTCCTTTATAGACATACTTGTATAAATATTTTACTGATTGAATGCTTGAACATATTTCTACATTTATATGACATTCATACTTGAGAAGCAAATACGGATTATAAGGAATAATCCATCGGTTGTCTAACATGTGATTACCTATTTGTACTTGGCGTCCATTATCACGTCTTCTATAAATTGGGTATGAGTTGTCACCTTGAAGAGTCATATGAGCAAATGATTTAGGGAATCCCTTTTTACATCTACCATTTTTTATACAAATTGCACCAGGGTTTAGGGGCCCACATGGGTTATGCATCATATGTTTTATAACAACATTATACAATTCACTTTCAGTTTCCTGGCAAGGAATTTCAGCGTTAACAAATTCATCATATTCATCTGGATTATTTATTTTATCATTTTCATCGAAAATAATTAAAATATGAGAATGCGGGAGTCCTCTTTTCTGATATTCAATAACATAAACATGTGCATTCACTCTGCCTAGCACGCCTTTCTTAAATATATCATCTTCAGTTCCTCTAATTTTGCATGAAATACTCTAGTAGTTAAATCGGGTCTATCTTGTGCTTTTTGTCCTGGAAGCAATTCTCTAGTAATTTCATGCCAAGACGAATTGCAAGTAATAGTAATAAATAAATCAGGTTTGCCATACCTTCTTACCAGTGCCATAGCATCTTGGTATCTATTATACATATCTCGTGGACTACCATTATGGGAAGATGGAAGAACAATTCTTCGTCCAATATTTTCTGGACATGAGAAGCTATATGGTTTAGTAAAGTAACAATAGTAGTAATGTTATTTTTTTAAAATACAATTGAAATAATAATAGAAACAATGAAATATATATAACCTGCTCGCGTTTCACCAACAGTTATCGCATCATGTAGCCCTTGGTACAACTCTGATCTAATGGTTGTTTGATTATCACGAATATATCTTAACCTCATTGTTTCGATTTTTACGAACATATCCACAGCATATTGTTGAAGAAGACGACCGCCCATTAGAAATAATGATACCTCAGAGGGACGAATCTAATAGCCAAAAAGTAGAATATGTCAATTATTTAATGATTATACAATAAAGTATTAGAAAGAAGCTTAAATTCATTTAAAGAAATTACCTGCAAAATATAGGAATAATAAGACCGACAGCTGACGCGATATGAATTGTTGTTATGGATGCTTAAATCCCAACCATGTTGACCAAAAGGAAGCAACATAGGATATTGAAGAGGATCGTAATAGCCTGCTGTATCTGGAATTCTGTGAAGTTCTCCTGATCGAGTTTCAACAATTATATCTCTCTCATGCAATCCATCTAGCTCATCTCCATCGACAATGATTGCAGCAACTTGTGACGCAGTTGGAAGGTTATGCGTACGACGATCTATTGTCAGCTCCTTCACGATGAGTCTACAACTTTGTATATCCTTACGATTTCCAAGTTGTCGAAAACATTGAACAAATGGGTTATGTCTATCCAAAATCTCCTTCAACTTCAAAAGTATTCCTCGATTCAAAGTATTATTTTCAGACAGTCGATAATCAATTTCTTTGTCAGTGTCATATATATACATTTGCAAGTATCTTGGATTTCTTCCATCAATTGGTAAAAGACTACCAATCCTATGATATATAGTCCCTTGTGCACGATATGTAAATATTCCATTTCTACCACTGGCAAGATTCTCATCAATATTGACACCCATGGACGTAAATGAAAATGAGTGATTGTAAGAACGAATGTTCTGCCTAAATTGTTTTCCTTCTTCACCTTGATGAGTGAATAGTTCTACCAATTCCTCTGGTGCTACAGGTCTTGGCAAAAAGTTTAATTTTCCTTTAGAGCAACAAATCTCTAAAGTCTCATGTACAAATATTTTTGCTCCACAATATGGGCAAATAATAGGCTCTGGCAATATGCAACATTGAAAATCATTGGAATGAATAAATCCTTTTGCGCATTTGTAAACTCTACGCCTTCTAGTCAATTGTCTTCTTGGTAATTCAGTTTCTAAAAAGAATGATCAATGAAAGTCTTAGAAGCAGTCTTAGAAGCAGTTCTAAAATCACATTTCTGGTTATTGAAAACCTTAATCCCGATATACATTTTTGAGTGTAGTAAAGTGCTAAAGTAGTGACTACAACTTGCTTTCTGAATTAGTAGAAATGTAGAAAGAAATGTCAAACATAAAAGTAGGAATAAACCTAAAGATAAACCAAACATTGAAAATATTATGCTTGCATGTTTAAAAGTTCCGAATATGTGATAATAAAGGATCATTTTTTTAAATTATTTAATATTGACAAAGAAAACGTAATAAATAATGGCGTATTACGAACCTTCAAGTGGTAATATTTCTTGGGATTGTTCTGGTGGAGCAGTAGAGAAAATAGCGAGCCTTTGGTTGGACGTTTCTGTTAAGACATTGGTGACTTCTGCATTCTGACGTCTTTGATATCGCAACCTATCTCGTTCTCGACGTACATTTCTTTGATGTTCTTTTTCAGTTCTTTGACGTCTATTACGTTGACCTTGTTGACGTTGATCGTAAATTTGCTCTTGATCTATGTGATCCCTTTCCGCGGAGCAACTATTTGACATGATTATCTATTATGGAATCAAAAATAGGTTATGTACAAAAATTCCATGTGGACATCAATAAAACAAAATTTAAGCAAAAAATCCGAACTATTTCCATAAAGTTATATAATTGTTTATATAGAAATTCTGTAACAGAATATATCCAGACAAAATAAATAGAAGGAAATCATATTTTGGCCAATAAGATCTCAAATTCATGTTGTCTTAGGACAACATGACACCATTGGTACAATCAGGAATTAAAAGGTGAACCAAAAATAAAATATGCAATATAATCAAAGCACAGATTATGAATGATGTCCTCTTGTTTACTTGAACATTCAAAATAATACTTATTCATTGTCTCATGGAAAAGACAGAACAACTAAATGATTAAACTAAAAATGGAATTCGCTCCATGTAATTTGTTACCAGGAAGTTCTCGGAACCTATGAATGGCTAAAATTTCAATAAGAACAATGAGAACTCTATTCATTTCAAGTCTTCAATATTCACCAAGTTCTGTTTGAAAGTTGTGCTTCAATATTCTTCTCCAAAAAGTTAAATAGACAACACAATTAGCATCTAATCAAAAAATGTGGCCTATACAGATGTCCATGCTGGACAGCTAGAGTCCTTGAACTAAGTGTGGAAATTCCTGTAATCTTTGGTAGAGTGGTAGAGAAATCGCAACAGCAGCGGCCGCTACTGTTCGGCACAAAAAAAAATCGGGATAACGGCTTTGTTATTAATGGCATGGTTTGGCAAAGTTCGGTACTGTTCGCTACTGTTCGGCCGCTAATATTCAAATGTCTTTTCCCCTCCCCTCAAGCGTCACATTAATGGTTTGGCAAAGTTCATCTTGTGTCGTTGACCGGTAGGCAGCCTAGGCAACGGCTTGAGAGGTCACGGCTGCAGCAATCGCCTTCTGGTGATCCTGGCATGTACAGGTCAGTGCTAAATTTGAAGCTAATGCACAAATAAGAAATTTAAACTCTCCTATCCACTATTATATGAAATCATGTTACTAAATATCCCTTTATAATAATAAGAAATTTAGATTTCCTAATGTAAATATCATGTCAGCCAATACAAACATCTGACAATGTATGAAATATTAGCAATGAGAAATGATCAATATCTTGTATGTACGTCCTCTCTATTTGTATAAACGTTAAGGGATATCACGAGACACAATGTTTGTATAATTTTCTTTATCTTTTAAAATACTCTCAAATTACTGTAAATCTTGATTGAGAGGTAACTATATCTTGGATGTCGAATGTAAGATTAATTAATTTGAATGATTTGGAACTGGGTTTGATCAGATGACCTTAGTCTGGTAAGGCATTCTAGAAAGGTCATTGGATAATTAATGACATGACAAAAAGGAGAAGGGAGGGACCATAATATCCAACGGCAACGGGACCCTACTGGACAAATTGGAAAGCCGTATTAGTCTGCATGCACGTTAACATATACATAACCCATCAAGAAATGATTTTTTGCGATATTTATTGGAGTATGCACATGCATAGCCATGCATGCATGCATGCACATGTACATTAATTTGAACACTAAAAATTCTCTAGCGCAGGCAGTGCCGCAGCTGCACTATTTTGTTCCGCTTGCTGTTGCGTGGCTTGGAAGAGAAGGAACAGGAGAGCCAGGTACTTCCGACAGAACGGAGGTCTCTTGTGAAATTGATGTTTTGGCAAAGTTCATCTTGTGACTTGTTATTAATGGTTTTGATGCTTAGGAACTCAATGTGCTAGAAAAAGATGAAGTGTGCAATGGAAGAAGGAAGGAGGCTGCGTAAGTATATGAGGTGATGGAAAGACGAACTTACCGGTTGGGACTGTACCTAACACATCGGGTTCTCAAACGGCAGCGTAGGCGGACCTGCTGTCTGCAGAGTGAACGGTGTCGGTGGTCCCGCGTAGGGTTGCTGCACCAATTGCGGCACCAAGGCTGCCGAGGAAGGTGCCGAAGGCGAGTCGGCATACGGCGGCGGTACCGATTGCGGTCCCGAGGCAGCCGAGGATAGTACTGGAGGAGTTCCTACGTTCCATTGCGGCCCCGTCACCTCTGAGAACGACGCCGGAGGTCCTGGCGGTGGTGTACCACCATCGACAGCATTTACAATCGCAGGAGAAAGGGGGTTCCCGGGGAAGGGAGGTATCAGTTCTCCTTGGGGCGGACCCACCGACGGATCACTGACGTCCGAATGGAAGCCGAGTCCGACGGCGGGGACGAAAAAGGGTGGTGGTGGGCCGTTGGCGACGGCGCTACGAGCATATGGAGGAGGCCTATACGGCCCCGACGGACCCCGTAGCCGTCCGATCTGGAGATTGGTCATTGCGTTTGGATGAGAAGTAGGGTACTAAGTGAGAATATGTAGGGAGGGAGATGAGGATGGCTGGTTGAAACTCTCTATGCTTTATAGTCTATTTAGCCTTCATTACTTAGGAAGGTGACGTTTGGAGTTCCAATGCAACCTTCTTTTGCTAGTTGGCTGTTGGTTGTCCCATGTGTAAAGCAAATAGACATGCTAGAGGTGATGTTTAAAGTTCCAAAGCAATTCTTTTGCTAGTTGGCTGTTGGTTTTCCCATGTGTAGTCATCATTGACATAAATTTAAAACTTTTTGAATGCAAAGCAAGTAGACTTTCTAGTTGGCTGTTGGTGAAAACGTAAAGAGCTTTCATGCAAAACAAATAGACTTGTAGTAGCTTAATATAAACTGCTGGAAGGGTATTTTTGGAATTTAAAAGTTTCACCACAAGTTTCCTTATTATATAGTAGAATAGATTATTATTAATATTATTATAAATACTGTTAATATCATTATATTATTATTTATTACTATCATTATTATTACCTTTATTATTATTATTAGGTATTACTATTACCACTAGTACTATTACTTCCACTATTATTGTTAAGATTTTCATTACTATTATTATTATTATTATTATTATTATTATTATTATTATTATTATTATTATTATTATTATTATTATTATTATTATGTAAACCGAAATTTCTAAAGGTATTTTAATATTATTATTATTATTATTCTTAATCTTATTATTTTTTTATTATTATTATCATCAGCATGGTTATTATCATTATTAATGTTAACATTAGTATTATTAATATTTTGTATAGGGGTATTATTAGTGACAATATTATCTTCAAAACTTTAATTGTGTAAAAATGATTTGTAGTATTTTTATTTAAAAATGATATATTTTCGCTATGAAGTTATTTTGACAACTTAGAATGATTTTGATTTTTAAATATTTTTATTAAAATCCGTTTACTACCAAAATCTAGTTTCCAAATAAATGTGGATATTTTTCTAAAAAGATAGGTACGAGTATTTCTCCTAGCAAATTCTCTTTTATTACCTCATTACTCATGCTTGCCTACTTTCTCGTGAACGGACTCTTTCGCAACGACCATGGCTAATAAACAGACTGGACTTGTCGGGTCATTGCACCACATCAGGCGACACCCTAGGCAAGACACCTTGCCTTTGCTGTTTAAATTTCTTGCTTAATATCATGCATGCTTTTCTTTAGTTGTTTCTTTTATATTATATGGATACAAATAATTATATTTTATACAATTGGCTTAGAGTTAAGGGACCACCGTATGTGCATCTCATAAACTGTCACGATGTGCCACGGATTGTGTGTGAGTGGTGAGTCGTATATAGCTTCGGACTTGCGTACCGACCGTACATCGGTGCGTACAGGCCGTGCGTTAGGATATAACTGTTAATAGATTGTGTAGAAGACTTGGCGGTTATTAAGGATTAAACAGTGTCGTAGAGACGACGCATGTATAGTATCATTTGGGGGGAGGGGACAATTATTAGCGTAGGGGCTACATTTATTTTTTACACACTTTTGGGGCCGAGAGTGACTCATATGAGTATCACTTTCGGTCCCCGGGCGATAGTGTCTCGGATGAGCGCTACTTACTGCCTCTCTTATTACTCTGCTGATCTTACAGCCCCTGCGTAGAACGTTGTCCTCAAAGTGCATATCACCTAGAATGGATAGGAACCTTTACTCATTCATACTTTTCTGTTGAGCTTATTTATTCAGTTTATCGGCATGATATTATGTGTCTTGTTACGTCCCTCTGAGGACCTGGTTTTTCCCTAGGTGTGTGTTTTCGTGATTTCTTGCAGGTGCTCTAGCTAAGGCCATGGCTTGCACTCTATTCCGTCGTGATGATTACTCTTGGATTCGTCACTTGCTCTCGCTTGCTAAATTCTTTTCTTATATATTTTCTCTATTTAATTTGGTTGGTAGTGGACTTTGTCTCCGCCCAACTATTGTGTACATGACAAACTCAAAAGTCGATTTATATCATTATTTATCTTTGTGGATGAGATTTAGTTGTCTTGGATTACTACATTTACAGCTTATGTATACATACGAGGTCCATGTATTTCGTATGTATACAGCTGGCATGTCTACATACTTGGTCCTACGTATTTTGGGACTGGGGCGTTACATGAAGACCTATATGGCAACGTCCGTATGGTTAAACACCAGTGACCATGTAGTCAGGATGCATGCTAATGAATGTCTTATGCAGGCAGAGTAAGTATATCTGCTAACCTGTATTTGATGCAGGTATGAGGGAGTCAGCTATCGGTAAGAAATCACTTAAATGTGATAATTCAATATATGTGTTGGTTTAACTTGCATGCATACGTTCCAAATAAGTAAATGATGTTGTATGTAGCCTTTCAGTATGAGATCCTGCTTAACATGTTAAATTCAGTATGCTAGAAAGATGCCATGCTATAATCATTGCTCAAACACAACATACATGCTAAGTGATGCTTGAAGTGAGAACTGTTATAACATGTTTAAGATGTTAATGTTAACGATGCCTCAATGATGCCTTTTCATGATAACACCTAGTATGCCTCAATGATGCCTTTGCATGATAACACCAAGAATGCTAAAATGATATGTCCACAGGAATGCTACTAAGAATATGTTTACATGCTTCACTATGATTATTGCCCATGAACTGTAAACTGATGCTAGGCCCCAAATAGAAAGATCATTCTAATAAATGCTTGCTTAAATGATCACTTAAATGTTGGTTTATGCGAGTGGGTTGGATTCTACTTGCCAGTTCATAGATGATGTGCTGACCCACGTTTTGTGGGCAGGTGCTTGTGCTTGGGATATTCTACACACGAAGATTGGCTTGATTGGTTCCGCAGCATCGAAGATTTATTGGGCATACAGAAGCTCTCCTCGTTCAAGATGATGTCTTCTGTTTATAAAGGGCATAATGTATGGAACATTGTAATCAGTTGTACCAGTGAGTTGTAAGCCAAGTTGGTTTATCGAGTTGTAATCCAATGTATCCAAGTATCAAATGTAAGCTGTATAGCATTGTTCAGTTGGCTTTCAATGTAAAGTGAGATGTGTTGTAAGCATTGTATTTCAATACAAGTCTTGTACTCTTCTTCAATTATCAATAAAGAGAATAAAGTTTTATATATCTCTGTGTGACTTCAAGTTATCCTTTTATCTCCGCTGCTATAAAAAAGTGATGTACTTCTATTCAATAAGAAAGCTTATCCTTATTAACTTCAATTTGTCTGCTTCTGCCGCTGCAATGTGTTTCTATTGAAGATAATCGATTATGTACCATCTTTGCCTTGTACAAGTACAATACCAGACTTGTACGGCATCACGCCCAAGCGAGGACGATCGGTTCCAAGAGATGAAATATGTGAAGAAATGACTCTACGAATCGGGGCATGACATTTAGAGCCTTATATATTGGGAATGTACCAGAGAAGACGTGACGCAAAATGATCGCGTGTGGGTGGAGCAACGTCCTCGCGAAGTTGCGCCTCGTGGGTGTTACGGCTGATGCTGTTTCCGTACCGTGCTCGGCATGGTCGGCCGGCCAGTGGCCCACGGTGTCGCTGGCGCGCGTGCGCGGCGCCTGGTGGCCGCCCAGGGTCTGGCGAAGGGTGGCGCGCTATCAGTTGGAGCGATGGGTTAGGGTTTTTGTTGTATGATCCCTTTCCTCGGCTGGTTAGCGCTCGGATATACTTGCGCACGGGGGTCAGCTATCGGGCTGGGTTCGGTATGTTATGGCCTGGGCTGACTTAGGCTGTCGGCCTGGGATATTTTGGAGGGGGGGGGGGTTTATTTTTTTCAAACTTTATTAATACTATAAGCTAATACATATATATTTATATCACATAATATATATATGTATATATCACACACCCATTTATATATATCTATTTATATACGCAAACACATATACACATAAATACGTATGTATATGTATACATACATATATACCCGCATATACATATATATATATTATATATATATATATATAATTAATATATATATATTATATATATATATGTATATGCGGGTATATATGCGGGTATATATATGTATACATACTATATACCCGCATATACATATATATATATATATAATATATATATATATATATATATATATATATATATATATATATTATATATAGGTAATTGTATGCAAGTGTATATATATATAATATATATATATATATATATATAGATATATATATATATATATATATATATATATAATATATATATATATATTATATATATATATAATATATTATATATATATATCTATATATATATATATATATATAGACACCACACACACAAATATATATTCATATATATTTATATATATACACTTGCATACAATTACCTATATATGAATATATATTTGTGTGTTTGTGTATATATATATATATATATATATATTATATATATATATATATATATATATATATATATATATATATATAATATATATATATATATATATATATATACATATATATATTTATATCTCAAATTCAATATAGAGCATATAATATTTATTTCACAAATAATCTAGAATATTAAATAATATATTTTATCATTATAAATCTAATAACAATATAAATAACAATAATAAAGATAACCAATAAGGAAAATCTATAATAAGTGTACAGACAGAATATGTAATCTAAGTATCCCAACATGCATGAGAGTAATTAGGAAGGTGTTGACCTATTTCTAAAATAGAATATTAATTCAATAACAGTAAATTATATTTATGGATATAAATCCTTTATATACGGAATGCCTATTAACAATCAGAAATAATAATTACAATATGTAGTCAACATAGACGTCTTTGGTCTCAATATCCTACTACATGGGCTTGGCTTTGACTTGGACCCAATCTGGACTAGTTTGGTACAACCGGGTCACTCATCATCAAATAATATTAATAATAAATAATTAACTATTTATAATGGTCAAGTCACAACTTGGCCTGGTTTTTCTAGTTAGGACATCACTATGGCTCGGCCTTTCCCTACCATGACTAAACACTAGTCAAAGCACGCCACTGGACTATCCGTGCCATGATTCCTAGTCACCTTGTACTCCAACTCTCAACCATGGCTAAAATTATCTACCGTTATAATTAATTAAATAATTATTTATAAAAATCTAAAATTACCATTTAAGTAAAATAAATAAAATAAAAATATTTCAAAATTTTCGTGAAGGGGAGCTACAAATCTACCCACCTTAAAAATAATTTTGTCCTCAAAATTCTAATTCATAACTATTCCTTAAATTCAACAAAAAAAATCTACCATTACCTTAATCTCCTCGAATTTTAATTCCTCAAAAACAGTTTGTATCCTCCTCCTAGCCATTCTGTAACTACGAAACTCCAAGGACTTCTACCCACCTTTGGACATACTACTCCCTCAAAGCTATGTCACTAAAACTTATAATCTTCCAACTATTTGCAAAAAATTTGCTACAAATAGATATCTACTGCCCTTGGCCTCTATAATCCTCTCATATCTATCAAATAATCCCAAAATCTAACAAGCAACAATTTACACAAATAGCTAAGAAATAATGGTAAATTCTAATAAGCATGACCATTCGTCACCCTACAATAGGAAGGACAAGAAGATAAGGAAAAATAATCGAGAGTGAATATGGAGTTTCAGAGCGGTAGAGCGTATCCAATGATACAGATAGAAGGAATGTTTATGAACCATTGACTTATCTGCTAGATGGGCTACTCTAGTCCAGTCGCTTGCTAAACCGAATAACCCTTCGTTTCTTAGAGTGGCCTGCAATCCGTGCAATACAGAAGTCCCGTTCTCGAATTTAATCCAAACAAGGTTCCATAATAGAACGGAATTTGAGGAATCAAGATTGTGATCTTCCCGTGGTTATTTAAACACACGAGCAAGGGATATAAATGCAATACAAGATTGTATCGCGGCTTTCAGGCAGATGGAATAAGGGTTACGATTGACTTCACGTTCGAAGAGGTGAGGACTACAAAATAGATATAGGGACCTACTTCAAATAGTTTGGTTTTATAGTCCAAATATGGTGGTATGCATGGATGGGTTTTACTAGGTCTTAATGGATTCCTGACTGGACGTCTCTCACTAATTGGATGAACCCAAGATTTTAGTCTATATTGACGGGACAAGATCCCAACTATTTCTACTAGGTTAGGGTAACTTAGAGTAGGCTTCTACCCAAGGGGTTGAGTTAGTTGCCCGTCAGGTTGGTTAGCTAGGTCCATAAGCCTGAAATGTTCCTCCAGTGACTCTTGTGTTTAAGTAACACATGAGGCCTCAATTGGGTGGCACACTAGTGGCATGCGCGTAGTGGACTTCGAGTAAATCACAACCATATATTGGGTCGAATGAACTGAGTTAAGGTTGAGGCCCTAGTGGAAGTCGAAAAGTATACCGGTGTTGTGGTAAGGGTTATAGCTAGTCCTTTTGTCCTGAAAGTCGTAGCACAAAAATAGAGTACAAGGGGACAGATTTGAGTGGGACCTGATATACCTAGATGAAGGTGGACTCGTCTAGATGTTGCATATGCAATTTGTTGGAAGATAACAGCTGGTCTCGTGCTCCGAATATTAATGACACGGCCAGGGCACAAAATAATCTAAATGGAAAGTGGGAGTCCATGGGCACTAACTATCATCCTAATGGAAAAATTATTCTAATTAATCGGTAATCTTCGTATATCCTAAGAAGGCTTACAATCTACCCACCTTAGAAGTTAGGACATGGTTTAGGAATGATAAGGTTGGAAGGATTACAAAGCTCGGATATTGTACCTCAACTCTTGTTAATAAAGAATAAGGCACGATGTACGGAATACGATAGATTAAGTTGAGTCAAGGATCATTCCTCAATAAAGAAAAAATAAGGGTGTACAATGACACATGGTCGATAAGATAGAGGGATATACACGCCCGTAGTATACAAGAGTTATCGACGGAGTAACCAACTTTAAGGCACATCATATGAAAAGGTTTCTAACAACTGAGTCGTGAATTTCTATTTGTGTCAAACCTGTTAGACTATTGCCACAAGGGCTCTAGTTAAAGCAAGCTTCAACAAATAATTAGAGGCTCACAACAATTGGTCTCTTGAGAATAGGTAGTCTCCTAGGTTGGCATTTTGACTAAGGGTAAAACCCTACTCATTCTCAAATTCAGATGGCTTGAAAGTCCCGATAACAGATTGGGGTCGTGTAACGCCCCAGAACCAGAATACTGGAGAACGGGGGCATACATAGCCAGCTACGTATAATGAAATGAAATCTATCCCACTATACGGTCACGGCTGTCTAGATACATGAGGGTTTAACTACAATCCATCAGTCTCTTATGTTCAATAACAAGCCTAATTGTCTCAATCTCAAGCAAGCAAGTAAAGTTACAAGATGTAAGATCACCAAATATACAATAGTAAGGCGTCCCAAACATTACACATCCAGCTGATCATGAAGCTAGTCGTTACAAAATGTGAGGACTAGCAAGAGTTTAGTCATACATGATCAACCCTAGGATCTGTCAATCATGTTTCAGCCCGTAGGCAGACAATAATAAGGTATGCAATACGAGCTAACAGGTGCTCGCCGGCTAAACGCCTCAAAATAAATTTTTTACAATAGAGTGGGAGAGCAAAAATAAACCCACTCGTTGCACTGGTCACGCCTGATGGTCACCATCGGACTGGAAGGTCGGTGGATCCTCTGAGGTAGCTCTGAAATTTGGCCACACAAAACCAGCTGGGTCAGATCCCAGAAAGAGCAAGTGCCACAAAGGAGGCTTCACTTAAGAACTAAAACCAGCACATTAGAAATATATATAAAGCAGTTAAAAGAACTGAACGTAAAAGAATACTACAGTCATAATGGAGTACGAGGGAACCATTCAAGTAGCCAGGTCACAACCCTTAAACCAAACAAGGATCGGGGTTGCAACCCTTCACCTGAATAGAACTCCGTCTCCAATCTTGTTGGTAAGGTAAAGCATTACAAGCATGACGTGGGGTACAATAAGACAATAAACGAAGAGAGGACTTAGAACTGTTTCGGAAGCCAGGTTACAACCCTTAAACCAAACAAGGACCGGAGTTGTAACCCTTCGCCTGAACAGACTCAGCCTCTGATCTTTATTGCTAAGAGTGACAATCATGCGATCAAGCCTGCAATAATCGAGCACTGAAACTACACCATACAATCGCTCTCGGCCAATCAGTGACTACGGCTTTCTACATTAGCTAATTAGATTTGTCACAACATGCAGTGAGATGTTCCTCCAGCCACAAGTCCTGCAGCTAATCCAGGTTATCCAGGCGACTTGGGTTTATTTAAGCAGTGCATCGTTCTTTCCATATATCAGTGAGTTTGGACTTGTGCCCTACTCGTCGGCAGGCTGCAAGTCCCACAATGGTGGCCGGAATAACGGGATCGCCTGTAGCTGGGGAAATCTCTCATGACTACTGAATTATTCTAGTTATTAGTCTTAGCTATTTACAGTGGGTACCCCTGACCGTGGTACTCAAGGATCCCTGTCCTAGACATGATGCAAATATTACCGGTTTAATTGTACAAACATAATCACCCACGGTGTCCAGGCCATTCAATCTTGTCATGTCATGTTCACTGTCAGGAGTGCGCCGCGTCGGGCCACTATCATGTCATGTCGAAAGTGCACCACAACGGGTCACCATCGTGTCCGAGAATAATTAATTTAGCACAAGTACACATTTAGTAATTAAATATTTAAAAATGGCAAGGACTGAGGGGGGGACTCATGCGGCTCGAAAAATTTCCATGCGGCCCGCAGTCACTTGGCCATGCGGCTGGTGCCAAGGAAACGGGCCTAAAGCATTAAATACAATTATTAAAGCCTTAATCACATAAAGCATTAAGTAATAAATATAAGGTCTTAAATGCAAATAAGCATTAAATAATAAAGTAAGGTTTTAAATGCAAATAAGCAGTAAATAATAAAGTAAGATCTTAAATGCAAATAAGCATTAAATAATAAAGTAGGGTCTTAATTACAATAAGCATTAAACTATCAGAAGCCTATGCGGCTTGCTTGGGAAAAAAATGCATTATTATATGCATTTGATTGCATTGGTTTGTAGAGAATGCATGCGGCTGTGCTTGAAAAAAAGGGCATTTAAGCAATTGCATTTAAAGCAAATGCATTAAAGCAAAGCTATGCGGCTGTGCTAATGATATAATGTATTATTATAATGCATTGAATAAGCATGCGGCTCACTTTGCTCCTCCATGCGGCTGAACGCTTTAGTGTATGTATTTGAAAAAATGCATTAAAATATTGTATGCATTAAATGCACGTTAGAATGTTGCGTGCAAAATATTGCATGCATCTGCGGCTTACTTGGGTGCTGATGCATGCAAGGCTATGGGTGCAAGCATTAAATGCTAAGCTTAGCTCCCACGTGCATGCATTTAATGCCCAGGTGGCCAAGTATGCTCCCATGCGGCTACAATTAACACTTGCAAGCAACTGCAAGTGTATAAGAGATTAATTAATACGATTCTATATAAGCCATGCAGCTGAGTGCTAAAATGCCCATGCGGCTCAACAAAATTTCCATAGGTCAAATTTGGACCAAACAAAATTTTTTGCAATCATGGGATCCTCAACTAGCAAATATGCAAGTTTGATAGATCCAAAATTCTGGAAACCGAAAATACCACAAAGCTAGATCTGCAAAAATTTAACCATGGAAATGAAAAATGCCAAGTACTAAAGTGGATTAGAAACACATGAGAAAAACAATGGAACAATAAAAATGGACTTTCTCCATGAAGCAAGGTGCACTTGCCTAAGCTCTCCCACTCTCTCTATCTCTCTCTGGTGGTTGAAGAAGTAATGGTGGAGAAAAGAAGTAATGAAGAGAGAGAAATATTAGTGGGATATTTAATGAAGAGGATGGTGGTAGGTGGGATATTTAATGAAAGTGGTGGTAGGTGGGAGTGGTTCACATAAAACTAAACCATGCAAACCAAGCCGAACCAAGTCAAGTTGGGCCGAACCAACCAAGGAAACATGCAATACGGGTCTAAATACGTACACGTATACCGAGATATGTGATACGAACAATGGTCATTACAACTCTACCCACCTTAAAAGAATTCCGTCCTCGAAATTTAATAAAGTGGCTAGAGATGCAAGGACAAGCTATACTACTCACAGGCAAGCTATACTAGTCAAGTAATCAAGCAATTTTTTTTTGTACAAGCAAGGAATCGAAGACATGAGGCATAGAAAAGATATTATACCTCACGAGTCAAACATGTCGGGATATCACGATCGGATATCATCCTCACGCTCCCACGTTGACTCTCCCAAAGAGTGATGACCCCAAGCAACACGGACTAACTTGATAGTCTTATTCTTGAGTATCTTCTCTCTTTGGTCCAATATGGATACGGGTCTCTCCTCATACGAAAGGTTGGTACCAACAACCAATTCTGAATGATCCAGGATATGACTCGGGTCCAGAATAAACCGTCGTAGTTGGGATACGTGGAACACGTCATGTACCTCACTCAGAGACGGCGGAAGAGCGAGACGATAGGATACGTCTCCTACTCGCACCAGAATATCGAACGGCCCTATATACCTAGGACTAAGCTTTCCCCGTACGCCGAAACGAATGACGCCATGGTTAGACAAAATCCTCAGGAATACATGGTCGCCGACAGAAAACTCAAGAGGGCGTCGATGAGAATCGGTCCAATGACACTGACGATCTTGTGCAATGCGAAGATGATCTCTAACTCTCCTGACCACTTCAACTGTCTGAGCGATCATCTCTGGACCAAGCATCTGCCTCTCTCCCGTATCATCCCATGCTAGTGGGGATCTGTACTTTCTTCCATACAGTGCCTCGAATGGAGCCACCTGGATACTGGCTTGGAAACTATTATTGTACGAGAACTCTACTAGGTGCAGGTGATCTTCCCACGAACCACCGAAGTCGAGTGTACAAGATCTCAATATATCCTCCAGAGTCTGGATCGTGCACTCCGACTGACCATCTGTCTGCGGGTGATAAGCTGAGCTGAACTGGAGGCGAGTTCCCAAACTCTCTTGCAAGCTACGCCAAAAGTGTGACGTGAATCTCGAATCCTAGTCTGAGGTGATACTGACTGGTACTCCATGGAATCTGATAATCTGCCGAAGATACATCTCTGCTAGCTGAGCTGTCGATTGACCCACTCTGAACGGGAGAAAGTGAGCCACCTTCGTGAGCCTGTCAAATATAACCCAAATAGCATCTCTACCGGCTGGGGATCTTGGTAATCCAGTCACGAAATCCATGGTTATATGTTTCCACTTCCATTCTGGAATCGGTAAGGGTTGAAGAAGTCCAGCTGGCCTCTGGTGTTCAGCCTTGACTTGTTGGCAAACCAAACACCGAGAGACAAACCGAGCTATCTCCCTCTTCATGCCATTCTACCAAAAGTGCTGACGGATATCTCGATACATCTTCGTGCCACCGGGATGAATCGAATACTGAGAACTGTGAGCTTCTGCCATCACCTCCTGTCTAATATCTCTACGGGGTACACAAAGGCGCTTACCATGTCGAAGTGTACCGTTTTCATGAATACATAATTCTGGTCGTCGTCCTGCTTCACAATCTGCTCTAAGCCGCTGAAGCTTAGAATCAGAGGACTGAGCTATCTTGATCCTCTCAACTATACTGGACTGTACTTACATGCTGGCCATCAATGCCATATTGGTAGAAAGGACAACTTCTATACCCATCTTCTGAAGATCTGCCAACAACTCTGGTTGTGCTGTCAGAAAATAAACTCTGGCCCTCCTGCTCAATGCGTCTGCAACAACGTTGGCCTTCCCAGGATGATACTGCAGGTTGACATCATAATCCACAAGTAGCTCTAGCCATCTTCTCTGACGCATGTTAAGGTCCTTCTGAGTGAACACATACTTCAGGCTCTTGTGGTCGGTGAAAATCTCTACCCTGTCTCTATATAGGTAGTGTCTCCACAACTTAAGTGCAAACACTACAGCTGCCAATTCCAAGTCATGGGTTGGGTAATTCCTCTCATAATCACGAAGTTGTCGTGATGAATAAGCTATCACCTTCCCATGCTGCATCAAAACACATCCTAAGCCCTTGCCTGAAGCGTCACAGTACACTGAAAATTCTCCGGTCCCATCTGGAAGTGTGAGGACGGGTGCCATCATCAAGCCTCGCTTTAGCTTCTCAAAAGATTCCTGACATTCTGCTGTCCAAGCAAACTGCACATCCTTGCGGGTCAACTGCGTCAATGGCACTGATATTCGAGCAAAGTCCGAAACAAATCTCCGGTAATAGCCGGCTAATCTAAGAAAACTGCGAACTTCTGCAACTGTGTGGGGCACTGGCCATGTTTCAATAGCCACTATCTTCTGGGGATCTACTTCCACTCCACCCTTGGTAATGATATGACCTAAGTATGAAATGCGATCGAGCCAGAACTCGTATTTACTAAACTTGGCATACAACTGGTGCTTTCGAAGAATCTGGAGGACAACTCTAAGATGCTGTTCATGCTCCGCTTCACTCTTGCTGTAGACCAGGATATCATCAATAAACACGATCACGAACTGATCCAAATAAGGCATGAAGATACGATTCATGAGGTCCATGAAACAGCCGGCGCATTGGTCGCTCCAAAGGGCATAACAAGGAACTCCTAATGCCCATATCTAGATCGGAAAGCTGTCTTCGGGATGTCCTGCTCTCTGACTCTGATCTGGTAGTACCCTGACCGTTAATCAATCTTCGAGAATACTGCCGCTCTTCTGAGTTAATCAAATAAGTCATCTATCCTAGGGAGAGGATATCTGTTCTTGATTGTCACTGTGTTCAAGGTACGATAGTCAACACATAATCTGGACGTACCATCCTTCTTTTTCACAAGAAGCATCGGGGCTCCCCAAGGCGATCCACTAGTACGAATGAATCCCTTGGTCCTGAGTTCTTCAATCATCTTATACAATACCTCCAATTCTGACGGTGCCATCCTGTAGACTCTCTCTGACACTGGTGCTGTCCCGGGAATCAAGTCGATAGTAAACTCGATCTTCCGCTCTGGCGGCATTCCTGGAAGCTCTTCCGGGAAAACATCTAGAAATTCCTCGACTATCCGGGGTAACTGCACTGCTGCTACGGCCATCCGCAATACTGGAGGAGAAGCTTCAACTTCGCCTCGAGAAAAGGAAAACTCCGGCTCGCCTGGAATGCTAAAAACAACTCTGCCAATATAGCAGTCTATCCTAGCATACTGGTCTCTCAACCAATCCATCCCTAAGACTACATCATAATTGGCCATCGAGAATTCTATCAGCCTAGCAGGAAACTCTCTACCGCTAACCACGATTCGACACGAGGAAAATACTCTATATACTCCCACAAGACCGTTACCAGTAAGTATATTGAGCCTTACTGATAACGACTCGGGCTCCAGTCCTATCCGTGTCGTAAATCGTACAGACATAAATGAATGCGATGCACCAGAATCAAATAACACTGAAGCGAGAAATATGTTGACAAGAATAGTACCTGCCACTACCTCACCTGGTGCCACTCCTTCTTCTTCCATGGTCAAAGCCAACACTTGACCATGTCCTCTGGGTGCCGGCCCTCTCTGCTGGAATCCTCGCTGCCTATTCTGGGCTTGCGCCTGGGCAAACTGCTGAGGCCTTTGCTGATAAAAAGCCTGGGTCTGCGTCGGCAACGGCCTCGGGGAAGAAAATTGCTGCTGGACTAGTACTGGGGCTGGTCCCCTCACTGATGAACTGGTCCCGACTGGTGATGAGTCGGTCCTGAACGGACAGGATCCTACCTTGTGGTCTGGCGCTCCATAAAGCAAACACAATCCTCGAGCCATGCGACACTCTGAAACAACGTGTCCAGGCTTCCCATAATAAGAGCAGCCCATGGGGGAAGACTGCTTCTGCTGCTGAGGGTACGTCGGAAATGAATGCTGAACCGACGTAACCGAAGCTGCCCTTCTCGAAGCTCCAATGGTTAAAGCTCTAGCTGCCGGGGCTGGGGCTGACGACTGATTCATCTGGCCGTGAGATCGCTTTCGACCTCCGGTCCTGTCCACAATCCTCTGGGAGGTATACTCATGCCTCCTAGCTGCCCTCAATACCGCATCAAAAGTCTGATGCTCGAACTGCTCTACTGCCAGCAAAATCTCTAGGTGGAGTCCCTGTTGAAATTGCTGGGCTCTATCGAACTCGATCGCCACCAAGGTGGGAGTAAACCGTCTAAGCCTGGAAAACTCGGCCGCATACCCATCGACCGTCCTGTCTATCTGCTTCAAATTGGTAAGCTTGGTCTGAAGATCATACAGAGCCACCGCATCGAAGTACTTGGTCCGGAACCTCTCTCAGAATACTGTCCAAGCAATTGGCACCGCTAGTCCAACGACCTGAGCCGCCCACCAGCTGCGGGCTAGATCCAATAACTGCAGGCGCACCACGGCCACCTTCTCATCTTCTGGGGTCTTTGCTGCCTCCAATATCACCTCTGTGTCCTGAAGCCACGCATCCGCAGCGATAGCGTCTTCACTGCCATCGAAGAATGGAGGGTTCAAGCGCTTGAAACTGTTTGCTGTACTGTTCCCATGATGTCCACCTCTGTCCAGAGCATCTTCCACTGCTTGATGCAAGGCATCTCCTCGACGGTCCTGCGATTCAAGCAACTCCCTGATAAGTTTAACTAAGGCTCCATCATCCTGCCTCGCGGGCTGGGCTGACTGCACCGGGGGTTCTGGATCTCCGGAAGGCATGGCCCGGGAGGCTGCTCCTGAGTACTGGGCCTGGTCTTCTTGTTGCTGCTGGTCCACAGGATGTGCTTCGCCTTGCTGATCAGCAGGTCCAGGAACGATGCCGCTGAAGAAGACGACATAGGAAACAATAAGGAAGGACCAAGACAGATTCAACGATACAAGCATGTGATCAGGTCGAGAATCTCAGGGATTAGAAGATACGGGCAGAGATCAAAGGCGAGTGCTGATTGAGACATCTATTCGATAAACCCTCACATATCGTGATTTACAAGACCTGCATGGACCACCACTTAAACCATGTAACGCTTCAGAACCAGAATACTGGAGAGCGGGGGCATACATAGCCAGCTACGTTTAATGAAATAAAATCCATCCCACTATACGGTCACGGCTGTCTAGATATATGAGGGTTTAACTACAATCCATCAGTCTCTTATGGTCAATAATAAGCCTAATTGTCTCAATCTCAAGCAAGCAAGTAAAGTTACAAGATGTAAGATCACCAAATATACAATAGTAAGGCGTCCCAAACATTACACATCCAGCTGATCATGAAGCTAGTCGTTACAAAATGTGAGGACTAGCAAGAGTTTAGTCATACATGATCAACCCTAGGATCTGTCAATCATGTTTCAGCCCGTAGGCAGACAATAATAAGGTATGCAATACGAGCTAACAGGTGCTCGCCGGCTAAACGCCTCAAAATGAAATTTTTACAATAGAGTGGGAGAGCAAAAATAAACCCATTCGTTGCACTGGTCACGCCTGATGGTCACCATTGGGCTGGAAGGTCGGTAGATCCTCTGAGGTAGCTCCGAAATTTGGCCACACAAAACCAGCTGGGTCAGATCCCAGAAAGAGCAAGTGCCAGAAAGGAGGCTTCACTTAAGAACTAAAACCAGCACATTAGAAATATATATAAAGCAGTTAAAAGAACTGAACGTAAAAGAATACTACAGTCATAATGGAGTACGAGGGAACCATTCAAGTAGCCAGGTCATAACCCTTAAACCAAACAAGGACCGGGATTGCAACCCTTCACCTGAATAGAACTCCGTCTCCAATCTTGTTGGTAAGGTAAAGCATTACAAGCATGACGTGGGGTGCAATAAGACAATAAATGAAGAGAGGACTTAGAATTGTTCCGGAAGCCAGGTTACAATCCTTAAACCAAATAAGGACCGGAGTTGTAACCCTTCGCCTGAACAGACTCGGCCTCTGATCTTTATTGCTAAGAGTGACAATCATGCGATCAAGCCTGCAATAATCGAGCACTGAAACTACACCATACAATCGCTCCCGGCCAATCAGTGACTACGGTTTTCTACATTAGCTAATTAGATTTGTCACAACATGCAGTGAGATGTTCCTCCAGCCATAAGCCCTACAACTAATCCAGGTTATCCAGGCGACTTGGGTTTATTTAAGCAGTGCATCGTTCTTTCCATATATCAGTGAGTTTGGACTTGTGCCCTACTCGTCGGCAGGCTGCAAGTCCCACAATGGTGGCCGGGATAACGGGATCGCCTGTAGCTGGGGAAATCTCTCATGACTACTGAATTATTCTAGTTATTAGTCTTAGCTATTTACAGTGGGTACCCCTGACCGTGGTACTCAGGGATTCCTGTCCTAGATATGATACAAACATTACCGGTTTAATTGTACAAACACAATCATCCACGGTGTCCAGGCCATTCAATCTTGTTATGTCATGTTCACTGTCAGGAGTACGCCGCGTCGGGCCACTATCATGTCATGTCGAAAGTGCATCACAACGGGTCACCATCGTGTCCGAGAATAATTAATTTAGCACAAGTACACATTTAGTAATTAAATATTTAAAAAGGGGCAAGGACTGAGGGGGGACTCATGCGGCTCGGGAAATTTCCATGCGGCCCGCAGTCACTTGGCCATGCGACTGGTGCCAAGAAAACGGGCCTAAAGCATTAAATACAATTATTAAAGCCTTAATCACATAAAGCATTAAGTAATAAATGTAAGGTCTTAAATGCAAATAAGCATTAAATAATAAAGTAAGGTCTTAAATGCAAATAAGCATTAAATAATAAAGTAAGGTCTTAAATGCAAATAAGCATTAAATAATAAAGTAGGGTCTTAATTGCAAATAAGCATTAAACTATCAGAAGCCTATACGGCTTGCTTGGGGAAAAATGCATTATTATATGCATTTGATTGCATTGGTTTGTAGAGAATGCATGCGGCTGTGCTTGGGAAAAAGGGCATTTAAGCAATTGCATTTAAAGCAAATGCATTAAAGCAAAGCTATGCGGCTGTGCTAATGATATAATGCATTGAATAAGCATGCGGCTCACTTTGCTCCTCCATGCGGCTGAACGCTTTAGTGTATGTATTTGAAAAAATGCATTAAAATATTGTATGCATTAAATGCACGTTAGAATGTTGCGTGCAAAATATTGTATGAATCTGCGGCTTACTTGGGTGCTGATGCATGCAAGGCTATGGGTGCAAGCATTAAATGCTAAGCTTAGCTCCCACGTGCATGCATTTAATGCCCAGGTGGCCAAGTATGCTCCCATGCGGCTACAATTAACACTTGCAAGCAACTGCAAGTGTATAAGAGATTAATTAATACAATTCTATATAAGCCATGCGGCTGAGTGCTAAAATGCCCATGCGGCTCAACAAAATTTCCATAGGTCAAATTTGGACCAAACGAAATTTTCTGCAATCATGGGATCCTCAACTAGCAAATATGCAAGTTTGATAGATCCAAAATTCTGGAAACCGAAAATACCACAAAGCTAGATCTACAAAAATTTAACCATGGAAATAAAAAACGCCAAGTACTAAAGTGGGTTAGAAACACATGAGAAAAATAATGGAACAATAAAAATGGACTTTCTCCATGAAGCAAGGTGCACTTGCCTAAGCTCTCCCACTCTCTCTATCTCTCTCTGGTGGTTGAAGAAGTAATGGTGGAGAAAAGAAGTAATGAAGAGAGAGAAATGTTAGTGGGATATTTAATGAAGAGGATGGTGGTAGGTGGAATATTTAATGAAAGTGGTGGTAGGTGGGAGTGGTTCACATAAAATCGAACCATGCAAACCAAGCCGAACCAAGTCAAGTTGGGTCGAACCAACCAAGGAAACATGCAATACGGGTCTAAATACGTACACGTATACCGAGATATGTGATACGAACAATTATAGGTCGAGAGGAGAACGAGTAACTCAATCACATGGCTGGCTGACGATAACTACCCTTGTGTATACAACTACCATAGCCATGGGGATACTCGGTATCTCTCTACCAATTACGAGCTTCTGTCTTTCCAAATCAGTGAAAGACAAAAACAATAAAGAGTTCAAAAAAGATGTTACTGAATACAATCACGTGATCCAAAAGCGAACGTATAATTCAAGAGGAATTGTCAAAGCAGTCGTGGATGAGATCCTAGATACCTATATATCTCCATCCACGTAGTGTAATTAAACGAAAGAGCGAACCAAATGCATCATGGTTGATCAGACCATAATACACTAATTCTGATTAGACAATAAGTTAGCAGGCGTCCCCACTAAACATATGCCTCAAATCAAGCTCGAGAACAGAGTGAGCTTGCAAAACTAAGCTGTAACAGCAGCGTTTGTTAAGATAGTCGAATACAATTATGCGAGATTTTTGAAAGAAGGCACAAGTAGTTCGAGTTTTGTGAGAATCAAACCTTACCCGGTGTTCTTGCTTATACGGTCTTCCTACTATCTTCTTATCCACAAGGACTTGGTCGACTAATGGGTTATGGACATTCTAAATTCCATATTCTAGGTAAACCTATTAGTGTCAGTCAATTACCTCGTCAATAGATCACAAGGACCACGGAATGCTAGGTCGGGAGACACGCTACCCAATCTCACAGAACTTCCACTACTATTGGCTTCGGATCTTATAGAACATACAGGGCGTTGTCCTATCCTCTATGGTATCCCAAACTTGTAATCATGTTTGAAGTCATTTCACCGCGGATTACGCCTCGCCCGTATACTCTGGCTGTGGTAAACCCTTGGTTTCGTAACTCAATATGATACAAAATCGAACACTTCTTAACTCTATCCAATATTGGCTCAAGGGTATCTACGATCAATTGAGGACCACTAGCCATAGTTTTGGCAATATCCCATCATCTATATTTTTTTAAACTAATTTCACCTCTAGGGGTTGTGTCTCGCCAGTGCGCGGCTGGCTGCAGTGTATCCATAGTCTCCAAAATTCAATTAAATGGCGACAATACGCTGTTGTCCTGCCATTATGAGTTAACTAACATTCCTTTAACTATATCTGTAAGAATTTATGAGCTCCTAGAGATTTAAACATGTTGACTATGAAATAGAGCGTAGGTATTTGTCCTATCAGTCACCACCCTTCGAATGAAAGATCGAACATGGAGGAAATAACTGAAGACAAAAGGAATACAAAAGTTCTAAGTATTCCATGTGTACTCAAGACTTTGAGAAAAAACTTGAATCGAGACTAACTCGAGGTTCATCTATGGATATCATAAAAATAATAACTCTTAGGGCAAAAATAGGAACTAAATAGGCAATTTGACTAAGATATGAGGATGATATCTAAGAGGCAAAGAGAAGGAATTAAATAATTCATCTAGGTTAGATTATCACTTCTATGAAGCCCTGTCTCATCAAGTGAATAACCTATCCACATTGGATCATATCATCATATCAAGAGAAAATAGTGTATTTATGGAGATATGATAAACTATCAAAATCCATAACCCTCATCTACATTGTATGGCCTAGACTACCCATCGGTAAATTTGTATAAGGGACTCCTAGTCCTAGTCACTCTCTTAAATTAAATTAATTCCTAACTCGTGAATGAGCATTTCTTAGTCGCAGGCTCGCAATAGTACGACTAACTTAAGTACCATCACGAGTTCGCATGATTTGCGAAAACAGACCTGTATGGGCCACCACAAAAACTTGTCATGACCCGTACCCTTTTTTAAAACGTATACGAGATGTGTCCAAGCCAGCCTACGCCGCAGTGTCGACGGTAGAACATTGTCACGGCCATGAAGATCAAATCACAAATAATGCTCATTCATATAATTAATTTAACTTACAATGATCACAAGTTTTATATTTGTAAAAAAATATAAACTTGTACAAATAAATGAATGACTACAACTCAACTATCTAGCTAGTCTCTAGGCTTTTGTCTACAAGTATTCCCGTCACTCCCCAAGCTAAGTGAATCCACGGCTAACCTGAAAATGTTGGTTTCCAGTCAGGAATGGAACGAGCACAATTCACTGAATGTAATTTCAAATAAAGAAAATGACTATAAAACAAAGGTTAGACATCAATCATGAGTTTTAAAAATAAACAGTAAATACGAAAA